>JASUDE010000578.1:0-28082 GCA_034509685.1 Colletotrichum cereale | reverse complement strand
ATGGTTGAATTTACTTATATAAAAGGTAGAAGGGTAAGGAAGAGTGCGTCACTCACTATGATGCGTCACTCACTATGCATGTACGTTATATATTTTACCTATATATAAAGTAGTTTCTTCTATATATCTCTATTTATAGTTTTAAGCCTTTATTATATTTAATCCTATATACTTTACTATATACTCTAACTTATACTAGTTATAAGCCTAGCTTCTACCTAACTATTATCTAACTATTTTATATTTATTATAATTAAAGTATAGCTTACTACCTTTCCTAATAGCTAATATAACTAAAATTACTTTTAAATTAGTTAAACTTATAGGCTAATATAACTAGGCTGCTTAGTACTAAGCGCTAAAAGTATAATATAAGGGCTTTAGTATTTAGTAATACGTTAACCTAGATCTACTAGATATTACTAGTAACTCTCTTACTAAAAAAAGATTCTAAATATTAATATCTTTATTATAGAAAAATAGTATTCTATTAATATTAAATACTATAAGGCTACTTTAGCCTATACCTAAAGAAAAAGCTAATAAAAGGTTAATAATCTAACGCTTAATCCTTTAGAAAACCTTATAGTTATTTTAAAAATATTACCTTTTATAGAACTAGTACCTAAGAGATATATTCTTATATTTTTAAACGTTAAAGAAGAATTTAATATAAGAATAAAAAAATATAGTATATAAGCTTTAGTTTATACCTAGTAAGTTTAAAGCTACTATATAGTTCTTAACTAAGTAAGTAAAACTATTATATTTAGTCTTTTAGTAAACGTATAGTAGAATATAAGTTCTATAGGTAAAGCTATAGTCTAGTATACTATATACTATCTTAAACTTAACCTTACGCCTAATAACCTCTTTACTAAGATTACTATAAGGACTAAGTATAACTAGGTACTTAAATATATAAAAGGTAGAGTTAATCTTACTTACTAGTATAAAGATTAATACTCTATATATCTATATACTTATACCTAGAATATTTTAAAAGTTAAAAGAGAGATTACTAGAGTTAATTTCTTAGATATAGTTAGAATATACCTTACTTTAAGCTAGAGAGACTATAAGTATAAGACGCTTATAAAGAATCTTAAACTTAGTTATAAAACTAATATAGTACTTAAGCTTAGCTATACCTTTTATACTATTACCTAAAATAATAATATATTTAAGAAGCTCTTTTTCTAAAGTAAAGCTTACTTAACTCTAGTAGGTTTATTATACTTTAGTATAGGTAAAATAGATATATAATAAGATAATTCTATTTATAATATATTTACTTAGTTATTCTCTAAGAAATAGCTAAAAAGAGTTTCCTAACTATTATTAGGAAACTATTAGGAAAATATTAGAGAGTTAGTAGAACGTTCTTTAGGAATTCTCTAGTAATTCTTAATAGATTAACTAGGAATATATAGGTAAATACTAGTTAATTACTAGCTAAAGTATAAAGAAATAATCCTCTATTAAATAATAGATAAATAATTATTTATTACGTAATAATTACCTACCTAAAGACCTATTTTTATTCTAAAAGTATAAGTAAATTATAAATAAATTATAAGTAAGTAAAATAGAAATTATATATAATAAATATATAAAAACTATCTACCTTTAGTATAATTATAGGTATATTATAAGGGGGTTATAATATAGTTAACTATACGTATTAATAGGTAAGTAATAAATAAGGGGTTTTAGTTTAATTATATATAACTAAGAAGTATAACTATTATAGGCTGCCTAGTTAAATAGGTAGTAAAATATACTATTAGCTATAGTAGATACTATAGCTAAACTATAGCTAATAACTATAGTAGGTTATTAAGGGTAAACCTATTAAACCTAATAGGGTTAGTAATACTAAGTATTATAACACTAGTAACTTTCTCTTATAGTAAAAGTACTAAAGAAATACCCCTTTTTTAAGCGATAATAGTAAGGGTCTCTTACCTATATAAATCGTTATATATAGAATACCTATTTATTTATTTATACCTTTACTATCCTATTAGTAATAAGCCTCTCTAGCGCTTTATTAGGTAATAACTTTATAAATCTATTAGCTAGGTTATTACTACTATAAATCTATTATATCTTATAGATCTTATAGCGTTTATATAACTAGTAAAAAGCTATTATATTAATTATAAGGCGTTTCTCCTTAGTAGTACTAAGTTTTATAAGGTATTTATAAAGGGAGTATAAGTTAGTATAAATAACTATAGGTATCTATAGTATCTTAAGTTAGTCTATAACTATTATAAGGGTAGTTCCTACTATATAGGTAATATCTACGTTAGTAACTATTATATATACCTTAGAAGTAAGAATACTATAGGTAACTCTCTTATACTTTATTAAACTAAAGTAGATAATATAATAGGGTAAAGTAGTCTTACGTTAAGGCTTAAAGCAGTAAGGTAAAAATAGAGTCTATAAGTAAAAGGGCCTTATAGTTATTATAGAGATAGTATAGATATAAACACTTATATAGTTAATATATAGTTATTACTATAAGCTTATTACTTTTATATATATTAGCATTTTTATAATTTCTCTATTAATACTTTACCTTTTTAGATTTTCTCTTTAGATTAGGTCTAAAAATTAAAAGACCTATTAATTAGTATACGTCTTACTATAATTAGAGTTTATTAGAGGTAGGTGTAGTTTTTATACTTTTCCTTTAGCCTTCTTAGCTAGTAGGCCTAGCGCTTTCTTAATAGTACCTAAAGGTAGATTCTATCCTTTAAGATAGTAGAGATCTATCCTTTAGAAAGTAGTCTAACCCTTCTATATAGCTTATATAGATTAATAAATAATATAATATAAAACGTATTACCTTTATTATAGATATTAAGATAAAATTTAGTAACTATAAGTATTAATTTTATATAACTTATAACTTCTAATAAAGTAGTATAAAGGCTATATACTATTACGCTATAAAAAATTAGGTTTATAAATCCCTTTATTAGCTTTATATATCTTACTAAAGTATTTCTCTCTTTACTTAACTAGGTTACGTATTACTAACTAACTAACCTACCTAGCGTATTTAGTAAGACTACTTATAATAATTCCTAAAGAAAAACCTAAAGAAGTTATTAGTACCTTTAAGTAGATATACTATAAGAATATTACTAGGAACTAAAGCATCTTAAGGTAGGAATACTAAAGACCCTAAAGACCTCCCTTAAAGAGTTAAGAGTAGCTAGTATAGATAAGTATTACTTATTTCTATATCCCTTTTATCCCTTATATACATACATTTTATTAAGAACTAAAGGAAACCCTTTAGTTAGGTAAGAGATTCTTAGATTTAAAACATACTAATATAAATAAGAAATAATAGTAGTCTTACTAAGCTAATAAGTATAGTAGAGGTATTAGTTAGGTTAAAACTAATAAATAATAATAAAAGTAAGGAAATAAAAAGAGATATTAATAGAGTAAAACAGACGTATAAGATAGCTACTAAAAGTAATAAGGAGTTATATAGCTACTATACACTAAGGACTAAAGAACGTCTACTTAACTTATTATATAAAAAGAATAAAGTTATTATTTAGTAATAAGCTATAAACTAGTAGCTAATTACTATTAATAAGAAATAATAATTATACTATATTTCTTATACTATTTAAACCTTTCTTAGATATAATCTAAGATATCTAACCTCTTTTATATTAACCCTAACTTAGAGGATAGCTTCTTAAAGGGTAAGAATATTATATTTAGTCCTTTTATAGGTATAAGCTTTAATATAATATAGTAAAGAGCTTTTAACCTAAAGGAGGTTAATAATAGAGGTATATAAAGTCCTCTAAAGTAGAGTTCTTCTTCTAAGTCTACACCTATAACTACTAATAGTATAGATACCTTTATAAAGTATATAATAACTATTACTAATTATCTCTAACTAGCCTAGTTAATTAATAAGTAACTAACTATTATACCTATAACCCCTTACTCTATAGGAGCTCCTAAGTTTAAAAGTAATAATATATCTAACTTCCTAAATAAATATAATAATATAGCGTCTCTCTCTTAGAAAAGCTTAGCTAATAAGATTAAAAAAGTTTATATATATAGCACCTCTAACTTTACTAAGGCTATAGAATCCTATACTATAAGATAAGTCTCTTAGGATATTACTAAGGCTTAATTAATAAAGGTTTTTAGATTAGTAGACCTAAAGACTTATTAAAACCCTAATAAAGACTTATAAAACCTTATTAATAGTCCTTATATTAAAAATAATAATCCTAGTAGTATAATAACCCTTCTATTAATAATTTAAACACTATAATATAAAGCTAAGGCTTATAGTAATACTATACTAGCTAATTTAGAACTTATATATATTATCTTTTACTATTTTTTATAGTAAGCTATATAGGCTATTACTAAAACCTTTAGCTCTAAAGTAACTAAGGTGCTTAAGAAGAGCTAAACGTACGTTAAAAATACACTAGTTTAATAGTTTAAGAATTAGCTTACCCTCTAATAGTTAACTAGGTAAGTTAAATTAAAGCCTATTACATTACTACTATAAGTTAATAAAATAAGCCTAGCTACTAAAACGTTAAATAGCTAAGCGAATACTACTATTAGTTAAGCTATTACCTCTACTATAGACGTACTTATAAATAACTTCTAAGACCTCTTAGTTAATAAGGTAGGAGTTTAGGTAAAGTTTTAGGTACTAGTTAATTAGATTACTTAGCCTAATAGCTTTATAACTCTTAATATTAGAAACCTTAACCTTATAATAAAAGGGTATTAATAATAAGAATATTCTTAGACCTATAGTAATAATAACTATAGTTATAAAGGAGGTTATTATTATAGAAGAGGGAATAAGTATAGACGTAAAGGAGGTTATAGTAGCTACTAAAACTACTAAGGCGTATAATAATAATACTATAATCCCTTTTATACTAATAGTACTTATTAGTTTTATAAATTTATAGTATATATTATTTCTAAATATAATAAGGCTTACTACTATATTACCTATAATATTTACTATTATAATACTTCCTACTAGTTTATTAGTAGCGTTAAAGATTCTAAAGTTATAGTTAAGGTTAGTATTATTAATAAAGGCTAGTAGAAGATATAGCCTAATAGTAAAATAATCTTCTATTATATCCTTACCTATAAGGAATCATTTAAATTTATTATTAATATAACCTATATTATATATTATAACTTTTAGTCTAAACTAGAAAGTAATATTAAGAGGTATAAGTCTTATACTACTACTAGATTACTATAGGATAGGTTTATAAATTATACTTTAGTTAAAGAGGTTACCTTTATAAAAAACTATTTAGATTTCTTTTATATTACTACTTTATAAAAGTATACTAAAGATATTTATATAGTAAAGTATACTAAGACCTCTAATTATTAATATAAGCCTTATAGTACTTACTCCTAATATAAAGTACGCCTAATTAACCTACTAAATATTTAGTAACCTTAACTAAATACTACTAATAGAGTAATAGAGGTAATAGATAATAAAGACTAGTAAGAAGAAGTCCCTAATATAGTAATAACTTTAATAATAGAGAAGCCTCTAGACTTTTATTCTCCTTTTAAAGGCTTTAGTATATAAGGAAGCTAAACCCTTATATAAGAGATTATATATAAGTAAATAAATAATAAGACTTTAATACCTAAAGAGTTCTTTTAATAGGCTTAGCCTAAATATAATAATATAGTTTATTAGTAAGCTAAAGTAACTATAATAAACTATAAAGCTAAGCTTATAAAAGAAGCTTATAATGTTTTTATAGTAGTAGATAAACACCTTCTATAGTATTTTAATAAGGTAGAGAGCTAAAATAGTACTATTTAAAGATATATAAAATAATAGAACTAAGCTAAGGGTTTCTTACCTAACCTTATAACGTTATAACCTATAATAACTAACACTTTAAAACATTTATAGACCTAATCTACTAACTTTAAGGTTAATTTAATTAATATAGTCTTTAAAGAAATAAACACTATTAACCCTAATTTAAAATAAGCTTTTACTACTATATCTTAACGTATTATAGTATATAACTTTATAGTAACCTATTAGTAGCTTACTATTATACTACGTAACTTCTATAATATTTTAGTAAGAGGAATTCTTAATAGTAGTTTAGTAATTAATCTTATAAGTAAATTATTTATCTACTAAATAGGCCTATAGGATAATATAGTTAAGACTAACCTAAGGATTAAAGGCATTACTAACTAGACTTACTATATTTAATTCTTAGGCGTAATTATAGATAACGTCTACCTAAGGGATAACTATATTAATAATATTAGCTTTTTTATTTTTCTAGAAGGTATATATAATAAGGACTTTATCCTTAGTATACCCTTTATCTTAAAGACTTATATATCTTTAGAGTATTCTTAAAACTAGATTATAGGGCTCTTTTAGTCTGTAAATACTAAGATTTACATTCCCTTATTATTCTATACTAAAGGTTTAACTACTAGGTTCCTAGACTTTATTACTTATATAAATTATTTCCTTAGCGTTTAATAGTTTAGATTACTTTCTATAAAGGAGGGGAAATAGTAGCCTTTATTATAAATCCTAATATAACAGGTAGCTTAGTCTTTCTAAAAAGTATTAACACTATTAAAGAAGAAGAAAAGCTTAATATAACTCTAAATAGTATAAAAATATAAAATAATATATTAATAATATAATTAAACTATATTAACGCTACACTACTAATACCTAACAATATTATAAACTAGCTTAAGAATAATAAAGAGGTTATAGTAGTATTTAATAAGTATAGAGAAGTCTTTAATAACGTTTTAAAAGTAATAGTTAAAGCTATAGTATAACTAAACCTATAAGAAATCTATAAGATAATTTTAAAGGCTATAAAATATATAGAATCTTAAAATAGTTATTCTCCTAACTCTTAATTTTATATTTATAGACCTAATAAGAAGAAGAAATTAAAAAAGAAATAGAAATAAAAAAGTAAGACTTTTTATAATAAGGGCCTTAAAATAGTTTCCTATATTAACTATCTCTTTTAGTAATAAGACTTACTAACTACACCCCTTTTATTCTTACTTAATTTATAAGCTAAGCCTAATAATAACTAACTAATAAAAGAAGTCTATATAATATATAAGACTAAAAATAAAAAGATTATTTTAATAGATAACGTACTATTAGATAGATTAATACCTAAAGGTAACCTAAAGTAGAAGCTAAAGGCCTAAGAGAAAGTAAAAAAAAACTTATAACCTAATCTTAATAGTCTATTTATAAACCTAATTACACTAAAGTTTTTAAATATTAAAAAGAGGTCTTAATTAATAAAAGATTAACTAAAAGCTATTTTAGCTATAGTAGACTATTTACTACTATAGGAGAAAAAACTCTTAAGTACTATTTTAATAGCGTGTAAGAAGGTATTAGCCTAAGAATTCTCCTATTATAGTTAAGTATATTCCTTTATTACCTCTCTATAAGTTATTAAGACTATTCCTTATAAGGCTTAGTAATTAAAAAGTATTCTTATCCTATAAGCTTTAGAGGAGGAGGTTATTAAGATCTTAAAGGATTAACTTAAACGTAGTATACTTAAGTAAAGTTATACTACTTATTATAACCCTTTCTTTCTAGTTAGGAAAAAGGATAGTAAGATACACCTTATTAATTTAGTAATAAAGGTTAATAAAGTAATACTATAAGATACTATATTACTACTAATAGTAAATAACTTTACTAAGGATTCTATAATATATAAACTACTATTACTAATTAATATTTTCTCTAGATATAACTAAGTCCTTCTAGCTATAATAAGTAGGAATATAACGACTTTTACTACCTCTTTTAGCCTTCTTTAATACTATACTTTACCTTAGGGAGCTATAAACTTAGTCGCTTAATTTATACGTATTATAATTTAAATCCTTTATAACTTTATCCTAATATATTACAAAGCTTTTCTTAATAATATTGTAATTTAAAGACCTACTTCTATATATAATAATATAAAGCTTTTAACTTATCCTAGTATTTATAGATTTATCTTTAAGTATTTAATTAATATTAATAAGGTCTTAGTAAACCTAAAGCTTATAGGTTATATAGTTATAGTAGTTAAGTCTAAATAGGCCTAAACTATAGTAATAATTATTAGCTATATTTATAAAACTTCTAGATATTACCCTAACTAAAAGAAAATAATTAAGACTTATAAATAGCTTACTTATAAAGATATTACTAATCTTAGGTTCTTCTTAGGTATTACATCCTTCTATTAAATATAGGTTAAAGACTTTTTAATAATTATATACCCCTTTATAATATTATTATAAAAGAATACCTATTTTATATAGGAGTTAAAATAGTAAGCTGTAATAGATATTCTTAAATCTAAGCTAACTATAGCTCCTATACTTATCTTAATTAACTATAGTCCTAAAGGTAGTACTATTTACCTTATAGTAGATATAAGTAGTAGAGGATAGAGAGGAGTACTAGGTTAATTTATTAGTAATAAGTAAGTAGTTATAAGGTTTAAGAGTAAAATATAGGCTAGTATAAAGCTTAACTATAACGCTAGGAAAAAGGAACTTTATAAAGTCCTAAAGGCTTTAAAACGCTACTATAACTACCTATATAGCTAACACTTTATCTTAAAGACTAATACCTAAACGCTAGTAGTATAACTTAATAGCGCTACTACTAACCTTCCTAGTGTCCTAGTTATTTAATAGATTACTTAGATCTATATATTTAACTTTAAAGTCTACTATATTAGAAGATCTTAAAACACTATAGTAAATAGATTATTATAAAAACCGTAAGGACCTTTAGATACTTTAGATAAAGAAGTAGAAAAAGAAATTAATAACTAAATTAATTTATAGATTTTCTTTACTAATATAGAGAGTAGATCTTTCTTTAAGGAAGTATAGTTATATAGTAATAGTAAAAAAATAAAGGAGGTTTATATAAATAATAATAACTCCCTTAATTACCTTCTAATAATACCTTCTACTATTTTAAACGATTTATAGACCTATTTAATAAAGTTTAAGTAGATTACGTACTACTTATTAATATAATAATAACTACTAGGAGTTTATACTACCTAGTACTAACAATTTAAGGGTAAGGCTCTAAACTATATTCTATAAAACTAGTTACTCTTTATATAGCTAATAGTAATAAAACTAACACTATAATAAGTAGTTAATAACTATAAATAACGCTATTACCTTATTATAAATACCTATACTAAAAGTAGCTATTATAATAAAGAAGCTATAGTAAAAAGGCTTATAGACTATTATATCTAAAATAGTATATATACTAAAGTAGTAAAGGTAGTTAAATCCTACCCTAACTATTAACTATAATAAGGATAGTAGGTTAATAATAAAAGAACTTATACTACTCCTAAAGGTCTACTATTTACATAAGTATTCTTAGATATATAACGCGTTAATAAATACTACTTAGTTAAGTTAAGAGACCTAATAACAGGTTAGCTAGAAGCCTAGTAGCTAAGAAAAGCTAATTTAAAGGGTGTTACTAAATTTATATAGAAAGAGATTATCTACTATTATAGTGTATATAGGGAATTAATTATTAATAGAGGACCTAAAAATAAAAAGTATATAATCTAATTTAATAAAAAGTATAGTATAAAGAGGAGAGTTATATTAGCCTATAACTCTAAAGCTAATAGAGCTATAGAAATAGAATATTAACCTATTACTTATACACTTTTAACTTTTATTAAAGGTATATAACTTAATCCCTAGCTATATCTCTCTACTGCTTTATTTATAAATTAAACTAGTGTTTATTTCCCTACTAGCTTTAGCCTTTTCTACTTAATATATAGATATAAAGCTATTACTTTAATTAAGACCTTTATACTTATATAGTAGGTTTTAGACTAGGCTTTAGTTATAATAAGAGAGGAGGAAGTCTAAATAAGACTATAAGCCTTTCTCTAGCTTAATAAGGATTATAATAAAGCCTAAAAAGCTATAGTAATATAATATTAGAAGGCTATAGAATACTATAATAAGAGACATACCTACACCTAGTAAGAAAAGCAACTTAAAGTAGGAGACTTAGTCTTAGTATTTAACGTTAAAGGGTTAATTAATAAGTCTATAATTATAAAGCTTAACTACTAATAGTAAGGACTATTTAAGATTTTATCTTAGGCCTTTAATATACTGTTATACTGTTTAGTAATATTATCTAGAGATAAAGTTATTAGGAAAACATTTAGTAGTAACTAACTATAAAAATTCATTGAGGCACCTAATAGGTATTAGAAACCTATTAATCTAGAGATTCTTAGATTTAATTTAGAATAAAATATTATAAAAGTCTTCCCTATATTTAGATAAGAATAACTTAAAGAAGATAATATTAAAGATAAAAAGGTAGAGGAACCCTTATTACCTAGGGAAAAGAATAGAGATAAGTCCTTTTAAGCTATTATTATAAGGTCTAGGTAGTATTTAGTAGACCTTAAAGTAGTATATAAAAAGGTAAAATAATAGACTTTAGAAGTAGTAATACCTAGTATAAGCGTAAAGAAAAGTAAAGACTATATAAAAATAGAAGAACTAAAAGATATATAATTTCTTTTATTAAAGACTATTTATCTATAAGACCTTTTCCTTTAACTTATTCTTAGACCTATTTTTACGTTACTTTTATAATTTCTTTTATTATTTACTTTAAAAGTAAAAAAATCTTAATTCTAAAGTTTTATTTCCTTATTTTATATCTTTTTAACTAGTTAAAGTCCTAAAGAAAATATAACCTACTTAGTAGTAAAGCGTATTAGCTATTAAAGAGTAAATAGGTAATAAGCGTAGTAAAACGATACACTAGGCTTAAACTCTATAGCCTAGGCTAGGTACTTCTATTTAAGAAACTACTAAAAGTTAAATTAGTTAATAGCGCTTACACCTATAGTTATTAGGATTCTAAAGTTAGGGATAGGGAGTCTATTAAACTTACTACTTTTTTTTGTTTTCTTTTTTTCTTAATACTATAACTATAATACTAGTAAATACTCTTATTATTATAAAAGTAAAAGCTTTAGGTTTTATAGTAAAAGTAATTAGTATAAAGAGTTTCTAAAAGAGATATATACTTAAAATATAGCTTATAAACCTAAGTACTAGTCTTTTTATTTCTAGTTATATATATACGCTTTTTATAATAGCTATAAGGTATAGTATTATAACCTCTATAGGCTTAAATAAAGAAGCTATATATAGTAGTAACGTATTTAAATACTTTAGCTATCTATATACCTTAAATAGTAGCTATAAAGTAATAAATAAAGACTTATTAATAAAGGTTACCTTAACCTTTAGTTCTTAAATATATATAACTATAGTTTTTTAGGCTAAGGTATTTAAGCTAGAAGTTTAATTATATAACGCTAGGCGATTTATCTAGCTATATCTAAAGAATAAACGCAACCTTAAAGTACTTATTTTAAGGGATGTTAGGAAGTATCTAGACTAGTAAAGTAGTAGCCTATAAGTAAAGTTAATAATAGTTAGAAGAGGAAAAAAAAAAGACTATATAGATATACCTAAAGTTAATTATTTATAAAAGATATATATAGAGGTAAGTTATTTACCTTCTTTAAAGGTATAAGTTTAGTATTAGCCCTAAGTAGCTAGAGGATTTACTTAGTAAGTAGGTTATAGGGATAAAGTTCATTAGTATTTTTAATACTATTAATTAAGAAGCTATAGTTAGCTATAGTTATAAGTAGTAATTCTTAGATTTATACTATTAATAAGGAGAGCTTTAGGTAAAAGGAGGTTTTTTCTTCTTTATTTATAAAAAAAGAATCTTTATAAAATAGAGAAATAAGAAAAGTATTTAATTAGATAGGTTAAATAATAAAAAGAAAAAAAAAAAAAGGGGGGATATTACTAGTAGGTTAGTAATATTAGTAGAAGAGTAAAGGTAAATTTATTACGTAAGAGGAAGTAAGGGGAAGTAGGTAGATTTTTCCTTTATTAACTTACGTATTTACTAACTTTACCTTTTTTACCTTCTATATAACTATACCTTATATCTTTTTCTTTATAAGTTATCCTTATTTCTTTACCTTTAAAAGGAATAATTAAAGGTAGAGATTATATTTCTTTATTTCTTTTTATTTCTTTCCTTAAGTTTTATATCTACTAGAAATATTATTAAAGAAGTATTTCTTATAGATTTTACCTTTTCCCTTTCTAAACAAATTTAAGCCTAGAAGTAACACATTAAGTTTATTATAACTTATAAAGTTAATTAAATCTATAAATATTATTATAAATATAGTTAATATAAAAATAACTACTAAAGATAATAGTAAAATTTATATTATATAATAATACTTTTAGTAAAGTAAAGATAAAAAAGCTTTATAAGAAAGGCTCTCTATTTATAATAGAAGTAACTTTATTAATCCTATTACTAAAGATAATCACTATAAGTAAGTTTTATTAAGAATAAGCTAGCTATATTAATATTACTAACACTTTAGTTTAAAATCCTCTATAGCTTCTATAAGCTAACCTAAAGACACTCTTACCTACTAATACTAACCTTTAGATAGGTATAAATAATATTTTAACTTAGAAGGACCTTATTAGAAACTAGCTAGCTATAGTAAATACATATAGTAAATAGATACCTCTTCTATACTACTAATAACTTATAGCTAGCCTATATAACCTTATTAGTACTCTTAAAGCTGAAATTTTACCTAAACTTAACAATATTTATATAAGACTTATATACTTAGTCTAAAGCCTATATAAGGCTAAAGCTATTACTACTTAGCCTATTATTAGGAGTAAAGCCTTTTATACTAGTAAGTTAAAACTATAAAATATATAGCCTCTACTAATAGATAATTCTAACCTTTTAATTTTCTATATAAGTATAACTATTTAAAATAAATATATTTACTTAGGTCTAATAGTTAACTAAAGAAGTAATTAGTTATACTTTTATAATAATTAATAAAAAAAAGAAGAAGCTAAAGACTAAATAAAAGTTCTTTTATAAAGTATTAAAAAGGTATATAAAGATATCTTAGCTATAGTATATAAAGTTATAAGCTAATAAGTAACTTTAGTTAACCTAAGAAATACTAATATTCCTCTCTAGGTATTAGGGCTTAAGTTTCTTAATTAGGTATAAGGCTTTCTTTATATAGGTTTATTATACCTAATTACTACCTCTATTACTAAGGCTAAAAAGAATTAGCTTAACTATATAAGCGCTAAGTTTATAAATAATAATATTCCTAAGGAGGGATAAATCTTAATTACGCTATTTAGAAATAATAAACCTAACTAAAAGAAAAAACATTAAGAGGCTATAAAGGTATTAGATTTCCTAAAGGTATCTAAAATTATAATCTAGATACCCTTTAGGCTTTTTAGCCTAAGTAATAACACTAGTTCCCTAATAGACTAAAACGCTTTCTCTTTATAAAATAGATCTAAGAATAATAATAGTATTATAGAACTAACTACTTAAGTTCTTTAGCCTACTTAAGATATAACTTCTTTTTTACTACCTAGATTACCCTTTTTACCTCTTACGTTAGTACCTCTTAGTTATTTAGTAATTTAGCTACTAAATAGAGTAAAGAAGAAGTACTATAGTAGAATAATTTAAAACCTAGCTATATAAAACCCTATTATTTATACTATAAAAAATAAGCTTTACTAAGGTACTTATTATTTTAACTTATATAAGAAACCTAAAAGTAAGAAGGCTAAAAAAAATAAAGATATTAACTTTAGAGAAGAAGTAACTAAGTCTTTTTACCTTACGCTATTTAATTATTAGGTCTACTAATTCTAACTAGTAGATAATTTTAATAGTTATAACGTATTATAGCTATAAGGAAATCTATTACCTAGTAACCCCTACTTAGTCTTAGTAGCTAAATAGTATACCTCTTTAGGTGAATTATATATAGGTTTATTACGTAAGTATCTTATTACTTAATATAGTACTAGTAGGCGCTTTAACAACCTAACTATAGGAGAGCTTAACCCTATTAAGCTTAAGTATACTACTAAATTATATAATACTATAGGCACTTTAATATATAGAAAGAACCTTAATAGTAATAAAGTATACGCTTTTATTAAGCTTAGCGTTTATAGGTCTTTAGTATCTATTTAGGCTCCTTCTTTTAGTTTTAGTTAGATACTTAGTTTTCCTATTACTACTAATACTATAGACGTTATTTATAATTAAATTAATATTATTACTAATTCTAACTACCTTATCTTCTTACTTAACTATAGTAATAATTATTAGGCTGTATTACTAGTTAACTAAGTTATTAGACGTGTTTATTTTACTAACTCTACTTAGACGTCTAAGTATAATAAATTATTTATAGATATAGTTAAAGTATTATAAAACTAGTACTACTATTTAGAAGCTCTAATAGATACTATTATAGTTACTATATTAAATACCTATATAGTAAACACTAAATAATAAGATAATAGCTTTACTTATAGTCTTTATACTATAAAATAGGTATAAACCTTTTTCTAGCTTAAAGTATTATTAACTAAGTTTACCTAGCTCTATTAGTAAGATAAAAACTATAAGATTAAAGGTAAAGTCCCTTTAGTATTATAAATAGTATTTATAATTATAGTAGAGTTTTATAATATATAAAGCCTTTATAATAACCTACCTTTATATAAAGTTACCTAGTTATATAATAACTTTAGTAAAAACCCTATTTTCCTAACGCCTCTTCCTTAATTACGTTAACCTTTAGCTATACCTACGCTTCTACTTATTAATACGTAACTAAAAAAGAAAACCCTACTTATAGCTTTAAATACACTAGGTAATTTATAAACCTAATCTACTATAAGCTCTAATAATTCCCCTCTTTTAGATCTACTATCTAATCTTCCTAACAAATTCAACCTAAATACCCTTATTAGGTAGGTTAGTAAGCTAAGCGTTTAGGATAATAATAAGAATAATAATAATAATAATTAAGGTAGCCTAATAGATCTAAAAATACCCTTATATCCTTTATACCTACCTTAACTAAACGTTTTAAATATCTAGAGTTACTCCTATAAAAATTATATTAATTAATATATTAACTAATAGAAGTAAATTAAATAAAGCACTCTTAGTAATATCGCCTACTATAACTTTACCTATCTACCCTTTTAGAAAGGCTAGTTTTAACTTTATTAAGCTTTTAAATAGGATAAGGTATATAAGGCTTAATATAAAGAGTTATATAGTAGTAATTACTATAGATTATAGAATAAGGTTATATATCTATAAGGTTTTACTTTATAATAGTAACTTAGCTGTTATTATAAGCGCTAAATACTTTATAATATTTCTCTTTTTTTTCTTTTATTATTAATTAATATACCTTTAACGTAAGAAAGCTTAAATTAGTTCTATAAGGACTTATAACTAATTTAAAAGGGACGATTATAATAGGGTAAAGTAGTCTTACGTTAAGGCTTAAAGTAGTAAGGTAAAAATAAAGTCTATAAGTAGAAAAGCCCTATAGTTATTATAAAGATAATATAAATATAAACACTTATATAGTTAATATATAGTTATTACTATAAGCTTATTACTTTTATATATATTAGTATTTTTATAATTTCTTTATTAATACTTTACCTTTTTAGATTTTCTCTTTAGATTAGGTCTAAGAATTAAAAGACCTATCGATTAGTATACGTCTTGCTACGATTAGAGTTTGTTAGAGGTAGGTGTGGTTTTTACACTTTTCCTTTAGCCTTCTTAGCTAGTAGGCCTAGCGCTTTCTTAATAATATTACTATTAATAGTAAAGTAACTATTATTATTAGGGTTTTTACTAGTTGGTTTATTACTATCCGTTTTATTTATAAGGATAATAATAAAGCTAAGTTAAGACGTAAGGTCTTAGTTATTTATAAAAGATTTATTAATAAAGATAAATAGTTTTATAGTTATAAGGTAAATAGGTATAAAGTAAAGTCTATAGTTAAGGTTACTTATTTACTATATAATATAGTAGTTAAGATCTTTAATCTCTTTAGCTATAGGGGATTAGTATTACGCTATAACTAAAAAGTTAAAGTAAGCCTTAGGTTAATATATTAAAGTAATATTTACCCCTTATATACGTTATTTAATATATTACTAAAGAGCTTATAGTAAATTAGGGTTAATAAGCTGTAATTACTTACCTTAGCCTTTTTAGTAAAGGGTAATTTTACTATTAGTTCTAAGTAAAAGCACGCTACTATTAAAGGTAATAGTTTAGCTAATATTAAGGAATTACTTTAGTTTTATTATAAAAGTAGCTTTCTTTAGTTTAATATCTTTATAGTAGGAGAAAGCTTTATCTATAAGGCTAATAGTATTATTAGTCTATATACTAATTAACCTAAAATTCTTATTATTAGTAGAAGAAATAAGTAGGTAAGGGTTAAAAGTTAATATATCTATCTAAAGATTCTCTCTATAATAGGTATTATATATTACCTACTAGTAAGTCTCTACCTCTAGAATACTATATAGTAGTCTTATAACTTTTATAATAGTATTTAGTAGGTAAAAGTAGTGTATTTCTATAGGTAGATAGGTAAGAATTACCTAGTTAAGGTTAGTAGTAAACTAAGTATATACTTAAGTAATATTATATAGCTAAAGGATATAGCCTTTATAAAGTAAAGATAGAGTAAGAGTAAGTAGTAGCTATTAGGCTATTTACTAGATAGTTAGTAACTATATAAGAATTATAGCCTTACTATTATTAGTATACCTCTAAATTATAAAATATAACTTCTTATAAGGTTAGTCTTTTTTACTTTTTACTTTATAAACTATTTATAACTTAAAGATTTATATTCCTTTATATTTCTTTTTATTATAAATAACTATATAAAATACACTATAGTCCTTAAATCTTTTTACCTCTATAGAGTAAGAGTAAATAAATAGCTTACTAGGTATAGTAATAACGCCTTCCTTATGTAATTTTACTTTAAGGGTATAGTCTTTTACCTCTTTAGTAGTAAGAAAGGCGTAACTAATAATAAAGATATTAGGGGAAACCTTAGTAATAAAGGTAGTAAGGTTTTTTTTTAGTCTACTATAACCTCTTTATAGTAGTTATTTTAGTATAACTATAATAGTATTATAAATCTTTTTACTTAGCTAAAGGCTTAGTATAATAACTTCTTACGCTTATAGCTTATTAGTTAGTTAGAGGTTAGTATTATTAATAGTATTTTCTTAGTCTTCCTTTTATATATAGTAAGGTTTAATAATAGTAATATAGAAGTCTTTTAGGCTATAGGGAAGTTTAATAGTATAGGTATAGCTATTATTAGTAATAAGCTAAAATAGCTTTTTCTATCTATATTTTTTACACTATATATATATAAGGGGTTAAAGTAAGAGGGCTATAGTAGCTATAGTATTTAGGCTGTTTTATATAGTAAGCGCCTTATCTACTTATCTTTTTATATAGATTTAGTATACTTCTTTTCTTACTTTTTTTATAGCTTTTACTTTCTACTAGGTTATAGGTAATAGAGGGGAATTAATAGTAATATAGGGGTATATACTAAATATAAAAAGGGTAGAAATAAGGCTGTTTAGTCTAGTAGTATTATTAATTACTTTTACTATAGGTTAAAGTGTAACTTTAGGTTTTATATCTAATTTACTATAAATTACCTTATAGGTATAGTAAAAAGTAGTATAATACTGTTTAACTTTACTAATACTTTAATAGGCTTTAATAGGTATTTCTTTTACTTTAATAGATAACCCTTAGGTAGTGCGTTTAAACTTAGCTACGTAGAAGTTAAGGCTAGCGTTTATAATAATTTAGTCTAATAGACTAAGGTATACGTTAATTTAGTATATTTATAATACTTCCTATATATATTCTATAGTAATAAAGTATAGAAACCTTATTATATTAAACGTAGTAGCTTTATTAATAACGTAAAGTACTAGCTTATTACTATTAAGATATATTATATTTATAAGAATCTTATAGTTAAACTTATAGTTATTATAAAAGGTAAATTTAAACCTTCTTAAGGCTTTTATATTTAGCTAGTAGTAATAGTAGAATTTATTAATCTCTTTAATTAATAAGATTTCTATTACTTTACTAGTGTGTTAAAGCACTTTATAAAGCTACTAAACTAATAGGTAGCTAAATCTATAGTAAATCTACTATAGCTTAGTATTAATTAGATATTAATTTACTACGCTTTACTTAGGTAATTCTAATAGTATCTATATATAAATTTATTTATAAATAATAGGTATAACTATTTTACCTTTAATAAGTAGGTTAGTAAAGTTATTAAATCTAATACTATTATTATTTATATTCTTTAAGTAGAGAAGAAATAGTATATCTAAGGTTATAATATAGAAGGTAAGTTTACTAACTAGCGTAAGTACTTTTATAGCTCTAAGGGACTTAAAGTTCTTACTACTACTAAAGTAAATACTAGCTTTACTAGCGTAGGTTATATCTAGTAGTAGCTTTATATTAAGGTGCTTATAGAGGGTATAATATTACTATTAACCTATAGTTAATATATAGGCTATATTAGTGTTAGGTATAATACTTTAGAAGGTTTTTATAGTATATTAGTTATTAAAGGTAAATACCTTACTATTACTATTACTTTTTATAGTAAGCCTATAGTAAAGAGGGTTATTATAAGTAATTATATTAAAAGTAGCCTAGTTATAAAGTTATTTAAAGACTTTAAGGCTATTAACTACTTCTCTACTATAAAAGGTTATAGATATAAAGAAGGTATTATTACTATAAGGATTAGTATTCTTATTACTACTTTTATACTTCTTTTTAGTCTTATTATAGGTAGTAGCCTTTAGTCCTTTATATTCTATAAGGAATTAGGTAAGTCCTAGTGAAGTCTTTATAAAATATTAGCTTTTATATCTCTAGAAGGATGCGTTACGTTCTTCTATTAAATACTTAGTTAACTAATAGCTAGTCTTACTATAAATAAAACACTTCTTTATAGTAAAATTCCCTTTTTTATAGGGTTTTTTATATAGACTACGTATATAGTTATATTACTATTACTATAAATAATAACTATTATAACTATTATACTTATAGTTAACTTAGAAGTAGCTATCTTCCTCTTAGGTCTAGCTAGTGTAATATTACGCTTTAGCTTTATAAATTATAACTATATTACCTATACTATTATAAAGTTATATATATAGTTTATTATATTTTACTAGTAGGTTAAGAAGTACTATAGCGTACTTAGGGATGCCTTAGTAATAGGTAATTAATATGTTACGATATTCCTTATTACTTAAAAGTCTATATTATTTTACTAATTTTATAAGTAAGTTTACCTTATTAATAAAGAGGTTAAGAACTTCTAGCTTATTCTTACTAAGGTTCTTATAGGTAACTAGCTTAAAGTTAATATAGTAAAGCTTAGTTATATAAACTTAGTAGACTTTATCTTTTTTAAACTAGGCCTTAATCTTTACTATTAACGTATTAAAATTACTAGTATACTTATAAAGTATAGTAAAGTAATACTCTTATAGTTTACTAGTAAGTATAACTATAATTATAGTACTATATTAGTTATAATTTATACCTACTTACGTATAGAGATTAATAAAGATAAGGAGTTTTAAGTTAATAGTTTTATAAGGACTAGCGCTATACTTTAATATAGTATTATTAAAGTATAGCTTAGTAAGGTTTATTATCTAATAGGCTATAATTCCGCTATCTTTAGTTATTATAAAGAGATTTATAGTAATAACGCTTATATAGTAACTAGGTTAGTAACTTTCTTTAGGTAGTAGTAGTGTAAATTCTATATTAAGATATAAAGATTCCTTAATAAATAGGGTATCTATATATTCTTTATATAGTTCTTATAGTAGGCTTATAGTTTCCCTTTAGTTATTTTATAGTACTTTAGTTTAATAGCTTAATAGGTATAAAAGATTAAAGTTATTAGTAATCTTATTATAGAAATTATTATCTTTAATTCTTTTTTAGAAGCTTTTAGACTTTTTTATAACTAAGTTAATTATCTCTTTATTCTATATAGGGAAATTATTATAGTTAATAAGTTTATAAATTTTATTTATAATCTTAAAATTACTACTTCTTAGGATCCATACTTTTTATTTTATAAGGAATTTATAGAATTTAATAAGTAGGTTTTTATCTATATTATAGAAATTATCTTTTAACTACCTACTAAAGAATAAATAGATACTATCCTAGAGGTTAGCTTTAATTATATTTATTTTAGTAAAAACTATTATTCTATAGATAATAATAGCACCTAACGCTTTTCTATAGTTATTACTTAGGAGGTTATTAGGTATCTTATTAATTTATATAATACTTTATAGTTATTTATTAATATTATAAGTAAGTTTCTTTAGTATTTAAAATATAGCTTTAGGGTTTATAGTCTATAGTGTAGATTTTAAAGAGATTTATACTATTTTTACTACTTTTAACTAAGATCTTATAATTCTTACTAGTACTTTTTCTATTTTAGACTCTTTATTACTTAGTGGTAACGTGTTTAATAGTAATCTTATAGGGAATTTATCTTCTACTAAGGTTTTTAATAAAAAAGCTTTTAGTATTATTTTATATATTACACTTAGAGTAAAGTTATTACGTAAGTTTTTTATTATTTTTAACTTTACTTATAGGTTACTCTTTAGTAACTATATAAAGGTTAGATTAGCTAATAGTATATAAATTAAGGTGTTTTTTATAGTCTAGAATTAACTTCTTATAAGGTGTTATAAGCTAGGTTTATATAAAGTAGTAAAGTTACTAATAGTAAGTAGAAGTTAGTTAGTTATATTATTTCTACTTACTTCCTCCCCTTTAGGTAGGTAGTAGCTCTCTTTTTTCTATCTCCTAATTATCCCTTATTTAATTAATATATTTTAAGCCTATTAGTTAGGACGCTAGTAATCCCCTAAGGCTTACCTAGTAAGCCTTATTTTAGGCCTATATCTTCTAACCTTACGTAATCCCTTTTAGCTAGTAGACTAACTATTTAGTCTTAATATAATCCCCTCCCCTCTTAAGCCTTACCTTAAGGCTCCTTATTATAAAACTAGTAGTTTACTACTAGCCTTTAGCCTATTATCTAAGTAAGAGGTTTAGTCTTAATATAATCCCCTTCTCTTTTAAGCTTTACCTTAAGGCTTCTTATTATAAAACTAGTAGTTTACTACTAACCTCTAGCCTATTATTTAAGTAAGAGGTCTAAAGAACCTTTTACTTTAGCTTTACACTTAGATATAGCGTTATCCTTCTAGCTAACACTATAATCTTTATACTTAACTATAATATTTATTATAGGCTAAGTAATCTCTTTATAATTACTTCTTATATTTACTAAAGGCTAATATAGTAAATAACCTTTTAGTAGTTTACTATACTCCCTTATATATAAAACTAATATATAATTATTACTTACTATAGATTAAAATATTATTATTACTATATAATAAGCTTTTTATTATAGTTTCTTTTAAATTTATCTTTAAATAGGGCTAGCTACTTACCTTTATTACTCCCTTATATACCTATTACGCCTTTAGTACCCCCCTTATATTACTTCTTTTATTAGTTTTTTAGGTTTTTTCTTTATTAGCGCTTTTACTTTTATCTTATTACTAGCGCCTATTACTTCTTAATCTAAAGGGTTATCTAGTAGCGTCTTTATTTAGCCTTTTATTATTCTAAGTAAGTAGGCCTTAACTTATATTATTTTTATAATAGTTATAATATTAGGTTTTATTATTAAGTAAGGGCGCTAGTACTTCTCTATATACTTCTTCCTAATATCTCTATTATTAAATCTTCATATCTTTAGGGCTAGAAGTTAATATTATATCTTACCTATATAACTAATACTTAGCTAGAATAGCTAGTCTTTTCTTTTCTAACTTTTGTTTTTTTTCTCTCTTTTTTTACTTTTTTCCTTTTTATTATATTCTTATATTACTATTATTCTTTTATTTTTTTATTATACTACTATTACTACTAGTAGTAGTAGTATTTTTACTAATACTACTAGCTTTTTTACTACTACTATATTTACTACTACTATACTATTTACTACTATTATATTACTACTACTACTACTTATAAGACCTATAGGGTTTTTTAGTAGTCTACTACTACCCCCTCTTACTACTAGTAATAATAATAACTATAATAGTACTATTATATATACTATTTCTTACTACTACTACCTTTAGTAAATAGTTATTTAGTATCTAGACCTTTTAAACGCTATAGCTAAACTCCCCTACTATATTAAGACTACTTATAAGTCTTTTACTCCCTTAGTACCCTTTTAAACCTCTTTTTATCTCTAACTATTATAGCTACTAGTAATAAGTATACTTATTACGCTATTATATATAGTAAAAAGTATATTTCTATAAGTCTTCTCCCTTTATATTAGCTACTTTTATAGCTACTAAGCCCTAACTTACCTACTATAGGCTACTTATACTACCTTTACTACTACTTTTACTTTTAAAAATATTTTTAAAAACTTATATAATAAAACTAACCTCTATATTACCTTTTACCTTAAGGCTATAAGTACTTTAATAATTCTATACTACCTCTCTACTTTTTATTAACCTCATTTATTATAAGATAGAATTTAGAAGGCCTAGACCTTAGGTAAAAAAGCCTTTTAAAAAAAGGCTAACACTACTAAAGCCCCTAACGCTAAGCGTAAAGCTAAAGTAAAAAAGAAGAAATAGCTTCTCTATTAGTATAAGGTTTTTACCTTTAAGGGTACTACTACTACTACTAAGCGCTAGGCTAAAGTAGCTAAGTCTTTAGCTAAAACTACTAAAGTTACTACTATAGCTATTAAGGCTTATACTACTACCTTTTAAAAGTAGACTTAAGCTATTTAAGCTTATAGTACCTTTTTTATAAAGTAAGTAGCTTTTTATACTTCTATAGTATATAATCTTTTACTTTTTTTTTAATACCTCTTATACCTTAATACCTTTTAATAGTATATAAATAATTTTAACTTTAAAGCTAAAAAGAATAAAGCCTTTAGCTAGGTAGAGTTTAAGGTAAAAGAGTTAGAAGAAGAGTTAGATAATCCTAATACCTAGCTTTTCTTTCCCCTTACTACCTTACTAGTACCTCCTTAAGGTATATCTTAGGTTTTATTATTTATTATTTTCTTTTTACCTACCTTTTTAGGCTTAAAATACCTAGCCTTAGGCTAACTATACTTCTTAGCTTTTTTACTAAAATATAAAAAAGTAGCTTTTATATTATATAACTATTTACTTACTATTCTTCTACTAGTACTTTTCTAGTAATACTTCTTTTATATTTCTACTATTAATCTAAATTACTACTTTTCTCTTACTATATCTCCCTTTTTACTATATTAGTAACTCTTTAGTAAAGTACTTCTTTATATTTATCTTTTAAACTTTACTATAGGTTTTTTTATAGTTTTTATAAATTTCTTTTTTTTACTATATTCTTTTTACTTAATTAGATACTAGCGGTTTTTTAGTAGCCTTTAGTAGTTTACTACTACTTCTACTTTATAAACGCTATTTTTTTCTTCTTTAATTAGTATCTTCTTACTTTTTTCTTTAGTACTATAAAACTTTTTTAGTTATAATAGTAAGAATATATTATATATCTAGTACTTAGATTATAGATTTAATTTATATATAGTACCCCTATTAACTACTAATATAATTCTAAAAGGTCTTAAGTACTTATCTAAAAGCTTTTATAATAGTTATTTTTAGTAAATATTATAAGTTACTAAAAGCACTTTTTCCTCTACCTTAAACTTAATTTTAGTTCTTCTCTTATTATACTATTTTATATAGGTGTTATTTAACTAGCTTAGTAGCTACTATACCTTTTCTCTTTATTATTATAACTAAATAACCCTCTCTCTAGCTATAAGAATAACTATCTACTTAGGTTTATTACTTTAAATATTATAAAGACCTTTTAGCTAGTATCTTATTAAGGCTTTTACTAGTAGTATACTAGTAGTACTATAGTAGGTACTATTATAAATAAACTATACTATTAGTAGCTAGTCTACTTAGTTATCCTACTTAATATTATAGTAGGCTTATAGGCAGTGTTTTATATTTTAATTTTACTATTCTATTTATTTATTAGTTTATAGGTAATACACTATACTTAGTTTCCTCTTAATAGCTAAGTAGTAGTATACTTTTACTTAGATATAGCTTATAAATAGTAATCCCTAATTTAAAATAATTAACTTTAGTACTTTATATAATATTATAACCCTATTAACTAGAATTATTACTAGTATATCTACTATTATTACCTTATAGGTAGAGATATATAGGGTATACTTTATTAGTTAGTTAACTACTACTAAGATACTATTAAAATTATTCTCTTTTTTTCCTCTTAACTTTAGAAGCTTTATAATAAAGTTAAGTAAGATACTTTACTATAGTTAGGTAGGTACTAGTAGGCTTCTAAAGGCCTTATAAGGTATATAGTATTAGGCTTTAGTTTACTAATATATAGTATATATCTTAACGTACTTTTTAATATTTTTCTTTATTACTTTTTAAAAGAATAACTTAGCTAGCTGTTTTATTATATAGCTATACCTTAGGTAACTACTAGTTAGTTTATTATAAAACGCTATTAGTATCTCTATTTATAACTTAGTATTTTCTAAGACTACTACTTATTTATTATATCTAACTATTCTCTTTATATTTTTACTTTAGCCTACTTACTACTACTATACTAATCCTTATAAGTTTAAGTCTTCTTTTTACTTTACTATTATTTCTTCCTCTAGCTTAGGTATTAGATCTTTAGGTAGAAGTAGTTAACCTTAGTTTACTAGTATCCCCTTAGTAGCCTATATACGCTTTATCTTTACTACCTTAGGTATAAAACGTTTTAAAAAGTCTTTTAGAAACACACTTCTCTTATAATTAACCTCTTTATTAAAAGGCTAGTAGTCTAAGCGCTAAAATAGCTTATCTACTAGATTTAATTTCCTAAGGTAGTATTTAATCTTAAAGTTAAATATTATTAGATTCTATAATATTTAGCCTTAGCGTCTACTTAACTAAGGTTTATTAGTAAGGTAGTAGTACTTTAGGTAGTTAGTTAGAAAGACTATTTAATACTAGTTATATAAAAAGAAGTAGTATTATTATTATATAGCTTTATAAATAGCTAGTAGCTTTACTTTTAATATACTATACTAAGGCTTAGCCCTCTTTAGTTTTTATAATATATATACTACTAAATACTATTAATAATTATAAAGCTAGTATAAAACTACTTTAATTATAAAAGTAAAAGCGTCTATTTTAACTTAGATAAGTAGTTTTAAGTTAAAATAGTGTAATACTAAAGCTATAGTAAAGAGGTCTTTAAGTTTTTAAAACGCCTCTAGTGCTTCCTTAGTAATCTCTAGGGGATACCCCCCTTTTATAGTTAGTAGGTTAGTTAATAAGGTATATACCTTTATATAATTATAAATAAACTAATAATAGAATCTTATAAACCTTAAAAAAACCTATATATTATAAATACTAATAGGTACTAGCTACTTTATAATTACTTATATATAGTTTTACTTTATAGTAATACTATTTTTTACTACTATAAATCTTAAAAACCTAATAGACTACTTATAAAACTTATACTTCTTAAGGTTAGCTACTAACCTAGTAGTATTTAGCCTACTAAGTACTTACTTTACTATAGCTATATATAATTCCTAGTCTTTTAAGAAGATTAAGATATTATTTAAATAGATAATATAAATAATATCTACTAACCTTACTAAAGTATTATTAATATAAGCCTAAAAGGTAGCTAGTATATTAATTAGTTTAAAAAGTATAACTTTATATTTATAATAGCTATAATATATATAGAAAGCTATTTTCTACTTATCTCCCTTATAAATACCTACCTAATAGTACTTATTCTTTTAATTTAGCTTAATATACTATTTTACTTTAGATAAATAGTTAAGGATTTTAGTAATTAGTAGTAGTAGTATCTAATTCTTAATAGTAATATAGTTAAGCCCCTAATAGTTAATATAAAGCTTTAGCTTACCTTTTTTCTTAGGTATAAATAGGATTAGTATACTTACTAAGCTTTTAGATTATTAGATTTAACTTTTTACTAAGGCTTTCTCTAGATATTCCCTAAGCTTAGTAAGCTTTAGCTTTACTAGTAGGTAGATAAAGCCCTATAGGGGTTTTACTTTTAGTTCTAAGTTAATAGTATATACTTTATCTTTAGTACCTCTTTAGTATTTTATTACTTTAAAGATATAGGCTTATTCTATATACTTAGGAGGTAGACTTAGCTTCTCCTTTAGCTTAATAGTAGTATGTATATATTAAACCTTTATTTTTACTATAAAAGTTACTTTAGTATCCTTTAATACCTTCTTAATAGCCTTTTTACTTACTACTTATTTTATATCTTTACCTTTTAGCTAATATATTTAGTTAAGTGTCTCTTAGCTTAGGTTAAAAGACGCTACTTTCCCTTAGGGGATACTTAGGATTATAATATAATCTTTATCTAAAGTAAACACCTAAAATAAGTATACTTTTATCTTTTTAGTACTAAGGTTATCTATTATTTATATAGTTAGGACTTCTTAACTATAATTAAAAGCTTTGAATCCTTATAAGCCTTATAGTATTAGTTTATTACTAACTTATAGTAAGTAACCTCTTTATAATATTACTCTCTAATTAACTATATTATAATTTATATTTATATTAATTAATACTTTCTTTTTCTTTTATACCCCTTTAATTCTTACTTATAGGGTTACTTTAAATCTTTAGTAGCCTAAAGCCTATTCCTATAGTATATTAATTATATTTACCCCTATAGCTTCTCTTATTTTAGTATATCTCTTACTTAAATACCTAGGTTATCTATAGTACTAATAGTTAGGCTTTTAGTACTAGTTAGAGTAGTAGCCCTTATTTCTATAATTATAGTATATAATAGACGCTTAGTTATATACTAATCCCCCTTTAGTTAGTTATATACTACTTTTTTATTTTATTTAGCTTAGTGTATTTAGTTTATTAGTTAGAGGTATAAGAGTACCTAATAGCTTACTTTTAACTTTTATAGTTATATAAGGTAGTTTTTAAGATAGCTATTAGTTAGGCTTCTTTAGTATACTACCTTAGTAGTTAGTACTTATAAAAGCCTTCTATTAGATTCTTCCTATTATCTCTACTTACTTAGTAATATCGTCTAACGCCTCTTAGGTATCTAATAGCCTATAAGCTATAACCTTATCTTATAGGTTAGAGAGGATATAGTTAATAACGTTAATTACCTATAGTGTTATAGGATAAAGTAGCTATTATAGATTACCTAGCCTAGCTGTAGATCCTACTAGAGATACTATAATCTACCGGTCGGCCGGCCTATAGTTAGTCTATAGGAGCCCTACCTAGCGCTAGCTTATAAGGGCTAGCACTACTAGCTATAGCTTAGCTATTAGGTAGTTAACTAATCTATTACCTATTTTTAACTATGTTAAGTAGTAGTATAACTACGTTATAATACTATAGTATATTAACCCTTTACTACTATTAAATTTATAATAAGAGGTAAATATACTAACTATTATTAAAAGAAGCTATTTAGTTAGTTTTCTTTTTAATTATAACTAATTAGAAGCCTATATTTCTTTACTAATTAGCTACTAATATATACCTACTAGTAGAGTTATTTACCTATAGCCTACGCTATAAAAACTACCTACTGTAACGGGCTGGGCCCATGTGAGGCCTTGCTGGATATCGCGGCCATAAGCCACCCCTGATCAGGCCCACCACGGAACCCACGATGCCGACGA
>JASUDE010000577.1:7795-28127 GCA_034509685.1 Colletotrichum cereale | reverse complement strand
CCCCCCCAAGCCCCGAGAGCGACCACTGCAGTGCCTGCCGCCGTGGTTCCTCCTCCGCGCTGCTAGTTGTCGCAGCGTGCTGGTGTTGCATTCACGATGGGTGCTCTGCGTGATGACTGAAGTGTAGAAACGACGGCACCCATGCCCCCATGTTCCCGGTCCAAACTCCTCCTCCTCCTCCTCCGCCTCCTTCGTGGTGGCCCGCTTGGCCGTTTTCATCACCTTTCGCGGGACCGGGGCTAGCTAGGATCGATTGGGGTCCATCACGGGATGCGTACACACCCCGTCACGGCGCGAGCGAGCACGCACGCGCGTTGCTGCTGCGTTTCTCATAATCCGAGGTCCCGCCGCTTCGCGATTGAGATCGAAGACGCTCCGCCCCTCCGGTGCCGTGACGGGACACTGTCAACAAGCAGACGCATTCAAGGGCATGTCGTCGCAGCAGGGAAAAGTACCCAGCAGGCGCGAAGGTCCAGTAAGAGAGACAGAGGAGGGAGGGGGGAGAGTTGAAAGGAGTGGTTGGCAAAAGCGGCCTGGGGCGCTATGCCGGATCCGGTCATCGCACGACCCGACATCCCGGGCGCTGCATGGGGGTAGGTGATCGCGTACGGAGCGAAGCCGTGAAGGAGCCCCCCCAGTCACCTCACTTTGCTAAGCGCCTGTCCTCAGCGGCCCCCGGGGCCTGATTGGCCGGAGGCGGGAGCAGGGGGGGCCGCAGTGTCCCGGTTCCCGTCAGGACCATCACCAACGGCTGGCATGGGGGCACCGGATTGGTCGAGCCGCTAAGCGCCGGCGTGCTGGTGTGGGGATTATGGTGCGCAGGGCCAGGCGAAGCGTTGTAACTGTGCTTTTTGACCCTTGGTGCAGAGTCACTCGTTGCAGAAAGCAAAATCGAGTCACTCGGAGAGGCGCCGGTGCACTGTCGTCTGGTTTCTGTTCTCGCGGATGAGCTAGGATGTGTTTCCTAGCGAAGAGGCCAGAAATGGGATGACATGAGATGGAGCAGGCCTGGGAGCCTGGGAGAGAAGCATGATGCCGGTCATTCTTCGTTTCGGTTGCCCTGCTAGCAATCATACGTCCAAGTCGGTTGGTGGCTGTCGGCTCCTCTCATCTAGCGGTGAAGGGATTCGAGGGAACCATTCAAACGGGATTCCGGACGGCATCCTCGTTCCGTACATTAGTTGCTATGTAGAACGCAAGTTTGGGCCACATTAGCCAGCGCACGCAGTACCAAAACGCCAGACCGACCATAAGCCTGACGAATTCCCCCAAAGATATGGCATCGGTGTTGCTCCTCTCGCAACAATAACCGCCGTGACTCCGGGCAAGCGTGTGGCTCACGCCGTCGGTGAACGTTGGATGAGGTCACATCCCCGTCCTGATTCCAGCGCTCGGCATAACAGGAGCTTCCAGTCAATCTCCTCTGGACTCTTTCATAATGCCATCTATGATTGGCTCCGCGCAACTGGCTGCATGGTATTCAGAAAATCTCCGACCCAAAACAGAACCCTGTAGCTCCCAGTGCCGCTTGTGACTGGATGTGTCTAAATCTGATGCCAGATTTAGCATCCCCCGCGCCTCTGCTTTAAACCCTGGCTTCCCTGAAACGAGGGCTAACGCCTCCGACGGTCTGTCAAGTGATCAGATCGAAACCAAGCCTCAAGACTGCCAATCACGAACAAGATATAGTCATCTGGAGCGGCTGCCATGCTGTGTTTCGTTGACCGGTGATCTAGACAGAGCCTAGGGGCATCTTCCAGGGGCAGCTCCGGTGTTTCGAAATCTTCTTTCGTTCTTCCACGGGCAGGCTACCATGGAAGTTAAAGTAACAGGAGATCGCTTCCTATTTTTGGTAACACCAAACGTCGTATTTCGGCTCTCCACTCGTAAGATGAGCTCGGCTGAACAAGGTATGGGGCCACCGGACATCGCGAGGAGGTCCAATATCAAGGAACCCGTAGCTCCGAAGCGTTGCTGACGCAAGCCGTTCATTGACGGGTCCCGAAACGTTGATCTCGCTACTGCAACGGCCTTCCCGTCGTTGCAAGCGCCGAATCTAAGCAATCTCCGCTTCCCGTGATACCACGCAGCATCCCGCCCGGTATGGCCGTCATGGGGGGGTGAACAAGAGATCCTCTGGCTGTTTACTGCTCCCGCGTGTTGATACGAGCCCTCAGTCCACCGTTTTGACTTCTTTGGCCACAGCGTTGCAAAGCACCACCTTCACGCCTGCGCCCGTAAGGACATGGATCCATAATCTCTGCGTATCGCTGAGTCGATCATTGGCACTTTTGACCTCGGCGAACATGCATTCCTTTTCCGGCTCCGTTCGCCATAGTATCAGGTCTGGCAAGCCTCCGCCCCGCTGCCGGTACTCTTGCGCCATCACCTTGCAGAGGGCGGCTAGTGCGCCGCCGTTAAAGCACCCGACGAGCTCGACAAGATCCTCGACGTCGTAGTCCCAGTTGAGACCGATGACACAGGTGCGCCGTTCGCGTTCTCTAGCATCGACCTCGCGGATGATTCTTTCCGCGTCGCCATTTGCAATCTCGACCAGCCGATGGTTGATCTCAGACATGCGAGTTGGGTAGAACGAGTCAGTGTGCAGGTCCAACGGGCATGTCTGATATGCTGTCTGGAATACGTTCGGGATGTAGAGAAACAGAATGTCGTAGAATAGGTAGGCGAATAGAGTGCGGACGATGCCTCCTTCAGCGTGGTAGCCCTTGTACCCCTGGCTACGGTACCAACTAAGGCACATCTCTTCAACACTACATTCGCCACCGTCTTCTAACTCATCAACCCATATCGTCTTTGTGCTTGCTTGACGGCCGTTCCTGCCTTGTCGGTCATCTCTCTTCAGTTGAATACCCTCTACCGTGTGTTCTATGGGCTTCTGGAGACGAACGTGCCCGAAATCATGCTGTAGACGGCGAGGTATGCGCAGTTGCTTCTCGAGCTTGATGAGGCGCTTCTGTAAATCGTAGTGGTATATCAAATGGCAGTCTTTGTCTTCAAGGCCAGTTTCGCATGTTGTCGCCGCGATCCGCTTCCAGTGCTTCTTCTGAATGTCTGGATCGGCAGCCACTGCGTTGCCGTCGAGTGCGTGCATGTAATGCTCCTCGAGCAGGGCCTTACGCTGGTACCAACTGCCTCGTCGCGCTGGGTGGAACAGATGCTGATCCAGAAGTTCGGTGAGGATGGAATGCTCGCGTTCGTGGTCCTTCAACCGCCCAAACACAAATGCAGCTTTGTGAACAATACGGGTGTATGAGTGGACAGGCGTGAATCTTCTCAGGTAGGCGCCCTCACCCTCCTCATACACTCGCTTCTCCTTTTCCTCTTCTTCAGCCAAAAGGGCTTTCCATCGAGGGTATACTCGGTCAAAGATATCCACAACCTTGCGGAACCCTGCTTCGCCCGGCGACCCATTGAACTCCAGAACCTGGTCAACCTCAGCTTCCACTCGAATTGCTGATTCGAATTCGAGTACATGTCTGCGCGTAGCGAAGATATTTGAGCTTCGGCAAACGATATACTCGGGGTAGTTGCGCCGTGCAATACTGGCGAGAATGATTGCCGTGAGTGACTTTTCAGTCCACTCCGTTGAGCGATAGAAGATCAGATGTACTCTCTCGAAGAGCTTGTATGTCAGCGGCGAAAGCCTGATGCATGGTCCAGTGATGTCTCTGATCTTTTCCAGGAAATGCCGCGTCTGATTCGAGTCCTGTCGGTTCAGTTGTGGGGGCGTGTCATGGCGATCTCTCATCAAGCCTCGAGCCGTCTGGGATTCGCTGCTGCCAGATCTTTGAAGTCCATGCGCGAAGAGACCGGTCTGCTGATAGCCCGTTCGGCAAAGCGCTCTTACCAGACCAGCCTTGTTCCGCCCCTGAAATTTGGCCTCTTTGGCAAGGTCTTTGAGCTCGTCCAGGCTTAACAATGAAGAAGCTTCCTCAATGGTGGTGATGTGCTCTTCCGAAGCATCGGCAAAGGTGAATGTGTCGCCCAGGCTGAACTCTTCCAGCTCAACGCCCTCGACCGGGTTACTCTCCTTGGAGATCTCAATCTCTGGCAGGTCTCTCACTTTCTGAAGTGACTCTATGGCGGCGTCGGGGTCGGAAATATCACTATAATATCCCAGTCGATCTTGACGGTGCCAAGCCGATGTCTTTCGCAGGAACAGTCGCACGTAACTGGCGGGAGCATTAGCCAGGAAAAGCAGAGAACCTTGAGCCCAACCCACAGATACTGGGCCTCGTAGTTGAGGCTTTTCCACTGCTCGAAAACGCGACGTTCCTTGGCATCAAACAGGTGAGATTCGTCTGCTAAGACGGTGTACAATGCGAGGTTGAAAGCATCCACATAAATTGAACTCTTGCCTCGGATCCATTGGCGGATCGCTGTGGCTGGTGTTTCATCACCAGGACCGCTGGCCTGAGAACTCTTCATCAACTCGTACTCCTCAATCGCCTCATTGTCTGCTTGAATAGGCGGCAGAGTACTCTCAATGTCGGTCTGCCGGATACGGCGAACATCTTTGTCGTCTTCGTCAGAAACGTCGTTGACAGTAAGCCCAGACGTATCAGCATCTTCGTCAGCGGAATTGATGTCATGTTCATCATTGTCACAATCGCTATCCTGGATCTCCACCTTGACTTTCTTGGCGGGCCTTTCACCAAGTAGCGATGGCCTCGTAGGAGATCTCGAGGGGGTCTGCGGCCTTGGGCGCGGCAGCCGCTGTACGAAGGCGTCCATCATTGAGGTCAGAAAATCCCGACATCGTAGAGAAATGGCTTTTTGTGCTAGTGCGCGGCAATCGAGACGTCAGTGTAGTGAGTTTCGCCTTCGTGGCGTCAGCGATGGAGACGCGAAGAGGACAGGCAGCCGCAGAGGGGAAAGCGCACCGCACAACGCGACGTCAGGTGACCCCGCGTAAATGGGTTGGATTTTGGCCGGCTTCTAACTATGGCCCCAGCAGCCTGTCCAGCTTTGCTATTGCAACCAATTGCGAGACATTGAGATATATGCTTCATTGTCTAACACCAGAAGTTCCCTTGCTGCATTGACCGTTAACAGATCCTACAAACCTGTTCCCCGTCGGCGCATTCCACGATCCCACTCAAAGCTCAGCCTTTGTTTCTCGTGCCATCCTGGCGCAAAACTCACAGGCAGCAAGAATCACCGACTCTCCCAACGGGTCGCAATCGAGCCCACTCACTGACCTGGCCCAGACAACTTGCCCGCTGCACCTACTGAGCGGGTGACAAGGTTGCCTTTGGACTACCTATATATATCTACATATATCGACCATTCATCGCGAACTTTCTTCCTCCTCCACAATGTCCGACCCAACCACAACAGAACCAACCCCGCAAGAAACTACAGCAGCTCCGACAACATCAGAACCCACGATGCCGCCCGCACCCGCGCTCGCGCTCGCGACCACATCGGCCGATGCCGTCAGTCGCGACGTCGCCATGACTGATGCTGCCGAGCCGTCGTCGGTAGGTTCCCCTGCGACTCGCCCCGACTCCGCAGAGTTGCGCTGACACGATCCTTACAGTCTCCTGCCCCGATCCCGCAGGCGGCCCCGAGCGCTCCCAGTCCTGCTCCCGGCCGAACGGGCACCCCCAGCCGCAACCTCAACGGCGAGGCCAGCTCCCGCGCTGGCTCGGTTCACCCCGACGCTCACCCCACCAATATCCCTAACCAGGCGGTCGAGCACGGCGACCCTGCTCGCATGTACATAAACAGCACCGTGACCGCCGTTCTCTTGGAGGGCATGAAGATTATAGGAAAGAATCAGTATGTGTCACGTCTGTAGACAGCACCTCAAAAGCGCTTGCGGCTAACGTTATTTTTTGCTCCAGGCCCAAGAACCCTCTCAAGGTCCTGGGCGACTTTCTCCTCGAGGAGTCCCGTAAGCGAAACGAGCCTTCTGGCTGAACAGCCCAGCAAGCATTGGTATACTTTGTCATACACGCATCAGGAGGAACGCGAGAGCCGAGCTTGGTTGGCATGCATACATGTTGGACGGGATTGGACTTTTCGCATTTCATTGGCTTTAAGCTAGGCGTTCCAGGAGGTAGAAAAGTCTTTGGAGGTCTTTTTTTTTTTTTTCAAGCATTGCGCTTGAGGGTCATGCGAGACGAATTGATACCTCGGTTCTTCATAACTTTTGATTGATCATAAAACCGCACAAAGGCAGACGCTTGCGGGTGCCGTGGAAGGAATTTCCTCTTCTTTTTTGGAATGATTTGTCTACTTCTTTCAAGTGACATGGGAAGGAAAAAACTTTTGTTTTCACTCTTCCTACTCCGCGGCTGAACCGTGCGGCCACCGGGCCTAGAGAGCTGGCATCAGAGCTCTAAATGCACTTTCCTAATACCCCAACTCCATGACCTAGAATCCACCGCGTCATTGCGACGACCGTTCCATTCGTAGTAGCGACGAGGGCGCGCTTAAGAGACGATGGTGGAGGCGGTGGCGGACTCGTATCTCCAGGTGGGGGGGAGGACACCGACGGTCTTGTAGTAGCGGGCGAGACGGTGGATACGGGACTCGATGAGAATGAGGCGGAACTTGGAGTCCTTGTCCTTGCGGTTGCGCTCGAGGTGCTTGCGGACGGCAACGGCCTGTGTCTCGTAGTCAGTATCCCGTCCTCCTCTTACAGGGTTCCAAAACGAGCGTATCCAAACGGCGGCTCGACGTACCTTCTTGATGAGCATGTACAGGTCCTCAGGGATATCGGGGGCAAGGCCTGTTCATAATCTCTCTGTCAGCCTAGACCAAGCAGAGGCGCATTAAATGCGGTATAGAGGATTTCTCCTCGCGGACGAATTTTGTGTATTCTCGACATTGAATGTCGCCGCTTCGTGTGTTCAACAAACTGGGATCGTACCGCTGGACTTGAGGATGCGGAGGATACGGTTGCCTGTAGCGAGAAAAGACGTTAGTCGCAAATTCTTCAAAAACGCCTCTGCCAACTGCTGGGTTTCTTCTGTCGTTGAACTTACCGGTGACAACGCGGACCTGGGCAACGCCGTGGGAGTCACGGAGGATGACACCGATCTGGGAAGGGGTGGCGCCCTTCTTGGCCAGCTTGCAGATCTGGTCAACGACCTGCTCGGGGGTGGTCTTGAGCCACGAAGGGGGGTTGCGCGAGTAGGGGATCGCCGAGGCGGAGATACCCTTTCCCTTGGAGTGAAGACGGCCCATTTTGACGGTGTTGGTGGTTGTTGTCGGCTGGAGACGATGGGGTCAGTCTGGTCGGTCGCTGGTCGGGTTTGGGAAGAGGGAAGCGGGAAAAAGTTCACGATCGGAAAAGCGATATGGTTGCGAGAGGCGGGCTCCGTTCGGGCGGTGCGGGTGGATTGTGCGAGGCACGGCGAATCCTCGCTTAATTAGGGCACCTCAGCGCTGGACTCGATCTCTTTCTTTGCTGCAGCGTCCTGTCTGGCCAGAGATTGGTCGAGAAAATTTTGGGCGGGAGACCCGCTGGGGGGTGGGTTCGTGGGACCGTGCATGGAAGAAGCCTCTTCTCTGGTCCGTGCGTCACTTTGCTTACCTCAAGCTCCGCGAGCTCGAAGATTTTCTCTTCGCTCCCTCAACTTCATCTCTCTGCAGGAGCTGAAGATTGCCGCTGAAAAGATATTATCTCGCGGTAGCTCTTTGCGCCGGCTCTCTCAGGTAAGCTTCGCTCGTCCACGCTCCCACATTCCCCTCGCATCAAATGATGATCCTCCACTTTACACTATTTTCTGGTACCTCTTATTTTAAAGCCTTCGGGCTTGATGAATGAAACGGACTTCTGATACTTGCACCCTCCTCAACATTTACGTTCGCTGCTATCTGTCAGACAAGAAGCTAACAGTATTTAAAGGTCATGCTTTTCCCTAGATGATTATCGGCTATGGAATCACGCGTCAAGTGATGCTAAATTTGGACTCCATTGAAGAGACTTCACTGGTGGTAATAGGACTGGAAGCGGTAGCAAATAGCAAATTCATGTCAATCTTCACAAAACAGTATTCGTCCGCAATATGCTATTCGACTCAACTCTTTACATTAGTGCATGTTATGATTTACTCGTTCTCATTGCAAAAAGTTAGCCCATGTTGGTCACTTCAAGTAGCGGGAATTTGTCTATTCATTCAACGAAGTAGAGGCTGCAACCACTGCTTTGAGCAAGTGGGATGTGTTGTAAAGTTTCGCTTTTATTCACAGCCATCACGCTGGCTGCAGGTCGCACCTGCAAGTAGACGTAAACCGAGCGACTGAAAGAATACGCCATGCCTGGCTCGCCTCGCCGCGGAATTATGATACAGCATTTTGGTTGGTTACAAGGCAGTCAGCAGACGACTAGCCCGAGATTTCTATTCCGCCGAGCCCTGCCCTTTACGATAGTGTGTCTTCTCCTGTTTCCCCCAGCTATCCGCCGCAAAAGCAATTACCAAGCGCCGACCTCGAAGTTCTCCTGTAAGATAATTAGTGACTTGTAGTCGGGAACAGATAACCAAGGGCAACTACCTCTGGGAAATAGGTTGTAACGACGGTTCTATCCGCAAACTTGCGTCCTGCAAGTGCTTGAAGCGCCTTCTTGGCCGCCTCCTTCGTCTCGAACTTGACAAAGATCTTGCCAACACCGGCGGACTGCCTGCTTCCTCCGACTGGCCGAGGAATCTTGGTGTCGAGAACGGTACCAAACTTGGAGCACTCTTCGTGGACGTCTTCCTTGATTTCTAGAAAGTGTCAGCATACACCGCGTTTCGAGTAGGAAGCTTCGTCCCCTTACCTTCATAATCGTCATTGTCCATCAATTCCTCGGGTGTCACCATGTTGAGAAGCTGCAAAACACGGGTCTCCTCAGAGTCTGTCGAAGTCGTTCCCGCCAGCATAGACATAGCGGCAACGCCCATCTCTACTCCGGCTACTTGTGTAACACCCACGCTGGCCTTCTGAACCCTGAGCCTCTTGTCGCCGAGATCCATACCGTTGAGACCCTGGATGGCAACGTCTGTGGCTGCGGGATCGACATACTCGCAGAACGCAATGCCCTGTGCAGTTGGTTAGTGTGAGCCGTGACAGCCAGGGATGCTAAGATCCTACCCGAGACTCCTCCGTGCTCTTGTCGCGGACCAGAACAAACGCCTTGAGTTCGCCAAAGGACACCAGAAGCTCTGAAACCTGCTCCTCGGACAGGTAGACGGGCATGTTGGCAACGCTAATCTTGTTCGGAGTATCGACGACGACGCTGGACACGACACCCGGCTCGTAGGGGACATCGTCGACCACAGCCGGAACGATGTAGTCCTTTGGCCGACGGATCACCAGACCCTGGTCGGCTGCTGCTCCGTTTGTGGCATCGTCGGCCTCCATTGAGATTCCGTCGAGGGCCAGCGCCACGGTGGCTTCGGATGCGTTTCTAAACTCAACAACAGCGAACGAGTGGTCCTTGGAAACCTGACAGCTGGTGCAGGGATCGGTGCTCTCGATGATGTTCAGTCCGTTCAGCTGCAAGTTGAAGAAGTTCTGGATGCTTTCCTCGGTCGCAGAAGGAGGGAGGTTGTTGATGAGCAGGCGCTTGGCCTGGCGCGAGTTGCTGGGCTTCAGCGCAGCGCTGTTGACCTGACCACCGGGCTGGTTCATGATGGCCTGGAGCTTGCTCGGGTCCATGGGTTGCTGGCGGGGAGCACCGGGCAGAGGGAACATGCCTGACAGCTTGGCTTGTTCAGCAGTGACATTCTCATAACCGGGGGGCTTGATGTCCCACTGAGTCAAACGTCGCTTGCGCTCCAGGACTGACGTGACGTCGGTCAGATCAGGCGTGGGTTCCCTCTTCTTGGGAGGGGGCGTCGCGCTCCGCTGGCGTTCGCGCCGGCCAAAGCCGGGATCCTCGTTCCTGTCTCGACCGCCTCGGCGTCTGTCGTCGTAGGGGTCGCGGTCTCTCCGAGGGCGGTCATCGTCGTCTCTTCTGGCATCGCGTCTGGTGGATGCACGGTCGCGGTCCCATTCCCGGTCACCTCCACGTCTCTCGCGTCCAGAGTATCGATCCTCCCGCTCGCGCTCGCGATGGCTGCGGCTGGTCGCATAGGGGTCCTCGTCCTCGCGACGTCTGGAGCTTCGGTCGTACGGCGAACGTGAGCGTCTTCGTTCTCGGTGTCTGTCTCGATCACCGCGTCTATCATCGCGATCTCTCTGCATCCCCAATTAGCCGCCGTCTCGGTGGTAAGGCACGGTGGGCGAGGCTTACCGGGTAGTCGCGAGATCCCTTTCCTCGGCCTTCTTCCCGGAGGCTGATGTTAGATCCAGGGGCAAACTCATCGCGTTTTGCGGTTTGGGTACACTTACCGCGAGAATAGCCGTCGCCGTTCATGATTGCGGATGCTTGTGGTGTAGCAAGGCTAATCTTCGATGATGGGCAATCAAGACTGGAGAGGGTGATTGACAATAGAGATGAAGATTGCCGCGTGAGGCAAAGGCGCAGTCGTCCTTTCCACTGGCGCGAGGCTGGAACTTTTTTCCCGGGAGAGGTCGAGCTCTGAAACCACGACGTGATTGGCCAACAGCTCTTCATATAGTGGGTCTTTACAAACTCCAGGACCCGCTGAGGTGCGCCAAACCACGCTAAGGGGAATCCATGTTTCTTTAGTCAGCGGAGGATGAGGACGTAAACATGGACCAGTTTCGCGACTCCTCCACCTCACGTCTGCACTTCATCATCATCACGACGGGTAGCTCGTTGCTAACACCGAGGTTATTGCACCTTCAATGTTGTCTTCCTTTTTCGAGCTCCTTTTCTGAAGTATATGGTCTACTCGCGGCTACTCAACCGTGTTGCGAGGAATTGTCCCGACATTTGTGCCGGCCCTCAAGTCGTCGTAGAGAGTCTTCCTGGTCCTCACGCCTTTAAGCAACGCGTTTCATTTCCATCAGGTCCAGACACTAAGTGTACCGGCTTATGGCGGCTGAACGAGTGAACCATGAGTGCATCACCTCCCGTCTTGTGTTTATTGATTTGTCGTTGTGTAATGACATTGATACCCCTTCCCCTTGCATATGTCTTCACGTGTTGGCCGCAGCATCTATTTGGGGTCCCTCTTGTGTTTCGCATTCAGCCTTTGAAGGACGGCTTGCACAGCTGGCCTATCTTAGAATTCTATCCGTCGACTTCTTAGCTCCTCTCAGGTACACCCTCAAAGGCATCGGAACCCCACCAGACGACACACGTCTGAATTCGGTCTGTGCAAGAAGGAGGATATTATAGCTTGATCGCTGAGCGCTTTGCTTCTTTGCATCCCACGTTGATCAGATTCAAGAACCTGTATGAGGGCATGCCTAGCGCCTTCTATTTAAGGTCCGCTTCGAAAGGTCCCTCAAGCTTCGGATAGCCTAGCTCGAGCTTCGAGACCAGGGCCTGGTCGTTCGCACTGACGGCGGTTCACTGAAGGAGATGCGTTTCCTACCTAGGTAATTCTCCGGGTATCTAGATAGGCAAGTAAGGTAACGCGTTTCCGGTGTTGTGTCTCCAATGTCTAACATCCCAAAACGGGGTCGTCATTAACACACAACTACACCGGCCTGCTCGTCAAGAGATCGGAAATGTAGCCAGGCAGTCAACCTACTTGGTTCTGGTGTCCCGCCGTTTTGAACTTGATTACTGTGCTGTTGCACCAGTGTTCGGCATCGCCATCCGACCTCGGCCCTTGACCTTGCCACGCAACTACGATCAGAGTCAACGTCGGCTTCTGAGGGAGTACCATTCCATCGACCCTCGCGTGCCTTATTGTCTCACTCTCCGCCCTGGGTCTTACCAGACATGGTCTGGTGCTTGGCCTTAGGGCAACGCTAAGACCACCATAACGCTTTGGCGCCTGCATTGCTCGAACTCAACTAACCTCAATTGGGGCCTCATTATTTTCTGCTTTCAAGATGGATGTTTACTCTGTCAACCCCGACAGCGAAGCGATTTTGCTAGATTGTATATACTGAGGCCATCACAGCTTCAACGTTCCAATTCATTATCAGCAATGCTCAACCAGGTTGACACGATATCAAGCGAGGGCCGCGTCTACAGATATGCCGTGGTTAGTCTCAGGTCTGTCTGGCGGGTTGCCCTTTCCCCACGGGCCGCCGGGCCGGACTCGTGGCAACAGATCTATCCAGGGTTCATACCCGCGTGTGCCATTTGATTCCTCGGCCGGGCGTCTTTTAGGGCGAGCGCCACCAAACATTGTTTTCATCCGCGGGTCGAGAACCTCCAAAGGCACGGTAGCAACAAGGGTGTTTGGATGCCAAGGTCCCCCCCTACACCTTGGAAGTCGTCCCATCTCGCTCTCTGCTTCCTTTCAAGGCGGGCTAAGATGAACCTATAGTTACGGCCCGGCAATCTGGTATCTCTCACTGCACTCAGTGACCAGTGAAGGCTGCCCAACTGCAATCGCGGGTTTACTTTGACGAACTCGTTGGAGTCTTTCTGCCTCGGCAAAGTGTCCTCGATGAATCGTTACGTCGAGTTGAGCATCATGTTTACGGCTCTTCATGATCCCCGGTATCGTGGCAAGCGTATCATCATCGGTCCTTCAATTAGCAAAGGGCTTCCTCCATCATTCTTCGACCGCCAGTACTCGACTCGTTGCTCACATTACGAGAAAGCCATCTGACAAGCCCCATCCCCCCTGGAGATTCTGACCTCCGTGCTGACCCGGAACTTTTATTCTCGCGACGACCTACGCAAGAGCTAGCGGTCGAACGAGCCAGACATTGGTTTCGAGCGCTTAGTCAACGGTTTTGGCATGCATCTCTCTAGATGGTGGCGCAAGGAGCTGCAGAAGTGTGGTCTCAGCCCTCAGGCCCGAGTCACATTCAAGAGCCGTGCCTATGCTCGGACCGATATGTATAGCAGGAGGCTATTGGTAATAAGTATTGTTATGGTCCCCTGCTACAAATCACCCATTACTCCTACCGATTGCTTCTTCTCTCCCTCTTTTACCGAATATTGTTCATGCCCCGAAGAGACTGGTGGTTCAATCACACTACGGAGCTTGTTCGAGATGGTAAGGTCATCAGTATATGGGGTTGCCGCCCTGACGATCTTGGTAAAAGCCCAATCGAGGGTAACACCGACGCCGTTCCTCACGACAACGATGACGACGCCTACTTCTGGCCCAACTACGACACTCGATGCTAGGGCAGAGGCAACATCAACCACATCAGGAAATGCTTCGTCCACGGCAGCGGCGACATATACCATTGCTGTTGGCGTAGTAAGGTGTTCTGTCATAAACTTATCCGGCACGAGCTTACCTTGAATAGTCCGGGTTTTCGTTTACACCTTCAAAGGTCGACGCCAACGTTGGCGATACCATTGAGTGGTTATTCTATCCCGACGGTCACTCCGTCATACGCGCCGAGTTCGGTTTCCCCTGTACGCCGTATGAGTATGTAAACATTGGTCGCGAAGGATTCTATAGCGGCAATGAATCGGTCAAGGCCATTACGAGTGATGTAAGTCAAGTGGCGGGGGTGCCGCAACGACTCGGCTGACGCTCTACAGATGCCACGATACATGGTGCTTGTCAACGACACCGATCCGATCTTCTTTTACTGCGGTGCCCCTGGTTCGTGTTATAAGGAGAAGATGATCGGGGTGGTCAACGAAGTGAGTTGCCATTTCGTATCCCGAAATGATAACGTGACACTAAGAGAGTCAGAACTCAAACCAGACGCTGGCCAAACAGCTTGAGGCGGCCCTTACTTTGACGACGCAAGTCATTCCTGGCGAGCCTTTCCCGATAGAATCGGATGCCCCCAAGCCGACCAACAGCTCCGGCAACGCCAACTCCACCAACGCCAATGACACGGTCATCAACAACTATCACCCGGGCCTGAGTGGCGGCCAAGTCGCCGGCGTCGTGATCGGCTCCTTGTCTTTCTTGCTGCTTGGCGGAACTGTGATGTACATGTGCGGGCGGCAGGGCGCGCTCGACCGCGCCTACCGACGAGCCTCGAAGAGCCTCGAAGCACCCCCTCCCCCTCCCCCTCCTCCGCAGCCGGAAATATCGGAGCCGCCCGTCACGGAAATTAGCCATGTCGCACAGTTAAAGACACCCTCAGTTCAGGGATGGAGAGGCAGCCACTACAGCTCGTTCAGCGGCGGTCCGTACCGCGACACCGCAGGAGTTTCGGCCGAGGTCTCCGATCCGACGAGCCCTCGGGCAACCTGGTTTTCGCATCCCACGAACGGCCCGCAGACTTACTAGTGAGTCCTCTCTCGCACACTTCCCGTACATGTGAAGTCTTGACTAACGAGTGGCAGCGACTCTCGCATATCGTCCATAGCTCGAAGCTCCATGGCCGAGGCCCCGGACAACCTGCCCACGTCGCCGCCCGTTGTATCGCCTCTCACCGTTCCCAGCATAGGGCCGGCCGAGCTTCCGACGTACGGGAACCCTGGACACTCTCCGCTTCCGCAGTTTGGATGGCGGTTCTCGTTTGCCGGGCCGGAGGGCGACTACAAGCCGTCCAAGGAAGGGTAATCTGGGGTATGGCGGTGTGAACGGCTGCGGGCAGAATGGCGTGACGTAATCAAGCAAAATATTAGAGCTTCATGGACAAGGCGTTGGTGGATTGTTTGTGTTTGGATTCCAACTTGGCTTTCGATTCCCCATTGTTCACTACTGCCATTGCTAAGTTAAACCCCCTGGAAACCGCTTTGGGTTTTGAACTAGATCTGTTCAGCGCTTATTTACAAGTAATTAATAATGCAAAAAGACGCGCATGTCATCTTGTTGTCGAGGCCGAAGAGAACTACAGAGACGGGAGCTCCCATGCGTGGGACGCGTCGAGGTCCCAGTGTTGATGAAGTCGGCGATGTTGCCCAGCGGCCTTGCGGTGCAACTCCAGGTGCTCGTCGGCGTGCGGGTCGTTGCAGTTGAAGCAAGCTTTCTTCTTTGAGATCGCCGTACAGAGTACAGAGAATTCGTGGTCCCTTTTGAGCACAACAACGACATTGTTGATCGCCCCGATCTCTTCGCCAAACTCGACTCACTCCTCCCCCCTGTCACTCATTACCACAGTGCCGCTCTCTGGGGTCTCGGGGGTTCTGGGTAGGCGTTTGTCGCATCTTCTTGGATGCACAGATAACTGAGTGTTGTAGAAAAACACAGATAGCGCTGGAATTTGCGTACCGCCGATTCCGCGAAACGGACTGCTCTGTTTACTGGGTCCACGCAGACAACCATGCAACATTTGCACAAGACTATGGAAAGATTGCGAGAAAAGCTAGGCTTACCGGGAAATTCCAAGGCAAGGAGCTGCTGAGAGCTGTGCGCGAATGGATAGAGACGCAACCCCGCTGGCTGCTCGTTGTCGACAATGCAGATAACCTCAGCATCTTTGGCGTTGGAAAGAGAACGACTACCGCACAAGCCGTGGCTGATGAGACGTGCTTGGACGACTATATTCCCCGGGCCCCCGTCGGCACTGTGCTCTGGACGAGTCGCGACGAACATATCGTTGGTAGCCTTGTGGGTGCTCGACGCGGAATTCCAGTTGGTTGCATGACCGCCGATGAGGCCACAGCGCTATTCGATGCATCGAGAAACGAGACTGTTTCTCTTGAAGAGAAGGACGCTGTCTCTGAGTTACTAGTACAGCTCGATCACCTCCCTCTCGCCGTCTCGCAAGCCGCTGCATACATCCGCCGAAGGCCCACGCCGGTGGCGGAGTACTTGTCCAGGCTCAAAGAAGGGAAGAAAAGGTGGAGAGTTTTGCAGAAGTCGGAACCCGACCGGCACCGTCGGCGTGAAGTTCCGAACAGCATCCTGGAAACGTGGACCATCTCGATGGAACATATAAGGCAGGAGGACGATACGGCATACCGGATCCTTCTCACTCTTGCCTATGTCCACAATCAAAATATTCCAGACAGTCTTATCAGGGCAGCAGCACACCGAGGCGTTGAAGACGGCATGCAGAACCTGAGCATCACCCGCTCATCCGCAGAGAGTGATGTTGAGTCGGACGACGATGAAGAAGCTGTGGCAACCGCCGTTGCTCGGTTGAGAGAATTTTCTTTCCTCTCCAAACGGAAAGACCAGTCAGCTGAGCGGACATACGACATGCACAAGCTTGTTCAAGATGCAGCACGATACAGCTTGAGTCAGACAGCACGACGACAGGAAGCAGTACAATATTCTAAGGCAGCACTGCTTCTTGTGTCAGACCGCTTCCCACCGAATTTAAAGGAAGCGTGGGAGGAGAGCGAACTGTGGCTTCCTCATGCATTGCAGAGCATGGTATGGGCTCAAGCCTGCAAATCGGGCACAGATGAAGAGATCGGAAATCTTCTATCTATTGTGGCTGTCTACCTATTTGGCCGTGACATGAGAATAAGCAAGAAAACGCTTGGAAACAGGCACACCAACACAATCAAAAGTATGACCAACCTTGGAGAAACATACTATAGAGAGGGGATGTATGATGAGGCAGAGAAGATTATCACAGAAGTGCTAGAGCTAAATCGGGAGATTCTTGGTGACAGGAATCCTGATACAATCAGTAGTATGGCTTCACTTGCAGCAACATACTATGAACAGGGGAGGTATGATAAGGCAGAGAAGCTGAGTACAGAAGCACTAGATCTACGGCAGGCTACTCTTGGTCAAACACACCCCGACACGATCAAGACCATGTGTGACCTCGCTGCAACATATCGCGCCCAACGGAAGTATGACGAGGCGGATATGCTCGAGAGAGATGCAAGAACTATGTCATAACTTGGAACTAGGTGATGGTGCAGCTATATTTAATTACATGTAGATAAACATTTATGCACTTCTTGTTGACTATTTGTACGGTCTCCCAGATCTGGCGTAAGTAGCAATCAAAATCTGGGGCTCTTAAGAGCATTGTGAAAACGAGATGATATGAAGAGTCGATGTCGAACAACTGATATGACTTTGTTTTATTCGTGGCATTGACAATAACGTGAAAGTACCGAGTAAGATTGGAAGACGATAGATACCCTGGTTGTACAGGAAGAGCTTGACCGAATGTGTCACTTAAGAGCTCGCGGGGGTGTCACGGTATGCTGCGCCTCTGTTATGCAAGGCCCACGCCGAAGGGGTTTCGATCAACCTATCGTGACCAGAATAACACTATCCAGCACTTTGCAAGCCACCGCTTCTGATTCATGCAACCTGAGTCCAAGGACTGCTGCAAATAAGGATCCTCGTCGTGAGAGGAAGCTGCATTGCGGTTACCACACAACCTGCGCTAGCGAGTTGTACACGAGGATGATGTGCGAGACCATGAAGATGATAAGTTGAAACCAGCTTCCCAAGAATCATTGGTGACGGTGATTCGAGATCCTTCTGTTGCGTTGACGGTCATGGCCGAAGTCCCGGCCTGGGCGGCCCTAGAGCTCACGCATAGGCTGGTGTCCTCGGGGACGCACGATGCGCATGATAGGACGGCCTGTCTATCGGCCACGCCACACTGAACATGAATCTCCTCTATATATCGCCTTCATTGTGTAAAGGAACTCTCATAGAAAACGCACCAGCCCAGTGAGTGTGTACCGGGCTAGATGTTGGTCTTTATGCTTTTACACCTGGACACTAACGACCGGGATGGCCGTGTAGAAAGCTGCGCGTGCCTCGGCAGCAAATACCGGTCTCTGAGAGCTCTCGTCTAAGAAGAGGGCAGTAAATACTCACGGCTACGTCATGAGGTATCGGCTCTTCGTCTTTCATGTGCTATCGACCAATTTCTCATCGTCCGGCATGCGGTTGGTGATCCGCAGACCTGACGAATGAGGTTGATGTAGAACAATTTTTTCAATCTTTTCAACGGCTCCCGTGGTCTAGCTGGTTATGACGTTGTTCTTATAATTACATCATCAATGTGAGAAATGCGAAGGTCGCGAGTTCGATCCTCGCCGGGAGCAACCTTTTTACGTTTCCAGCCAAGTAGCAGTAGTTTGTTTAGTTGAGAACCACTGTTTATTTGGCGCTGGTTGTTGTATCGTTTTTATCATTGTGCACTAACTAACTATCTGTGACTTACTTATCTTGCTTGGTTTGTGGGTGCACGAAACATTGTTCCTTTTGCTGTGATGTGATGTGGGGGCCGCATTGCCTTGATGTGCACATATCCGTACCTGTCTGTCTGTATGTATGGTCTGTGCATCATCTGCTTTCTGACTGACCCATTTGAGGGTGTCCCGAGGTGCTAGTACTGAATGAACTATGAACTGCGACATCGCGATGCTTGTTCCCTTTCTTCGCCCAACCGACCATTTGAACGATATAGCGGAAGGTAGTAGGAGCAGGGGGACAGACCTTAACGATTCATCACCACTCTTCGACACCGCAGACGGGGACACCTGGGGGTTCTTGTATTCAGACAGTCTGACTGAACACAACACAGGTGTTTTTGTGACGGTTCCCGTGTGTTTGGAGGAATCGGCCTCTACCTTGATATTAGACACCTCGAGACCAACCGCCCTCTGTTCCCCGAACAGGGAGTTGTGTAACATTTGACTCCCCTTTTCTCCATCTATAGGCATACTGCGTAGAACTCCTGTCGCGGTGACGGCAGAACAAGAGTTTCGGTTGGGAAACTAGATTCTCTCCGTATTCTCGTAGTATCGCTCGTTCAACAACATGGACAAGATGGAATATTGATAGGAAGCAGATGAGGGGCCTCTCTCCTCACGACATCGACTCAGGCACAAGACAATAACTTCAAATTACGTCCGATACGCTCAAAGACCAATCCCCATACCCTCTTCGATGTGTAGCCCCGGCGAGAAGGTGCCGATCGATAGTCGAGCTAGTCGAGCTCTTCCATCTTGAACTCACACACCACCCGGCAGAAGTACCGTACGTCGGATTAAGAGACACCGACCACCACTAGGAAACATCCGCGATGAAAGGGACAGAGGCCTCATGCACAGCGTTCGCGCCAACAGAGAGGTATCGAGAACATGATGCGTGTCGCGTGAATAACCCCGACCGTCGACTCGTATTCCTGATGCCTATTTCGTTACCCACTCATGGAGAGGCTACGGCTCATATCAACGTAAACATCACACTAAAAAAAACTCCATGCTAGCTACCACCTCGCATGCTATACCAATCAGCCCCCGATGTTTCCACCCAACCAACCGCGCCAGATACTCAGACATATATATGCCGCCGAAACATGCATCCCTTCCCCTCTACCCACATATACCGAGAAATGTCATCACATTCGTTGACCCAGATATCTCCTCCCCTCCGGCACATCAAACCCGCAGCTCGACGGCGATCTTGTCGTCCCCAGCCACGACCTCCTCCTCGGGCCCCCGGTCCCGCCGGCGAAGCTCGCTTTCGGCGATGGACCGGATCAGCTGGACGGCCAGCTCGGTGCCGCGGGCGACGGACGCCTCCGAGGCATCCGAGGGGACGTGGAGAAATGTCACCCGGCGGTGCTCCCGCGCCCGCCAGAGGTGCGCCAGGCTGGAGAAGTAGATAAAATCGCACAGGTAGTGGCCCGCGTCCTCCGATATCCGCAGGTCAGAGCCCTCCTGCTCCCGCCGTCAGCAACCATTCGGGCCCTCGAAATAACAATGTCCCCCACGTACGCCGAGGGAAGATAGACTCACCGGGCTGTGCGCCTTCCACCGCTCCAGCACCTCGGGCAGGTCCAGCCCCGTCTCGATCTCGGGCGGCATGCCGTGCCACACCCAGCGGTCGCCCTCCTCGCGGCGGCGCTCGTCGTCCTCGAGCCGGTGGCCGTCGACGTCCGGGAAGGTGTAGCCGTCGCGGTGGCCGCGGCGCTCGATCGAGTAGAACAGGCGCGGGCCGGCCATGCCGATGTGCAAGGCGGCGTCGACGCGCGGGTGCGTCGCCGGGTCCCACAGCTGCGGGACGAGGCCGCGGACGGTCTGGTAGTTGACGCGGATGGCCTCGGGGTGGACGAGGATCCGGACTGGCGGGAGGGGCCGGGCGGCGGCGAAGGAGGAGGAAGTCGAGGACGAGGGGTGCTCTTTCGGGTTCTTGGCGCGGAGGGGCGGCAGGTAGGCGGGCAGGGAGCGGGCGATCTCCCAGGAGGGGTTGACGGGGTACTGGGCTTTGAACGGCTGGAGTGCGACACGGTCTGGTTAGTCCGAAAGAGGGCCCGATTTGACAAAGAAAAAAATTGCAATAAAATCAAGGCGGATTTGAAGCCCGCCGGGCGCTTGTCGTCTCTCGTGTGGGTTCACGATGGGACATAAACGTCGCCCGTCGGGCATGGCGGGGTCGCGAAAGGAGGGGCAAACCCGTGGGAAGACGGGCACATACAC
>JASUDE010000576.1:0-28227 GCA_034509685.1 Colletotrichum cereale | reverse complement strand
AGGAAATTATCTTTAAATCTATAAAAATTACCTTTTAATATTAAGCTATACTTAATTATATATAATAATGTAATATTATTATAAAAATATTATATATAATTATAATATTATTATAAATACATATAATATTAAAATACGTTATTATATTATAATTACGTATTTATAATTATAATTATAATATATAATATATAATTATAATTATAATATATAATATATAATTATAATATATAATTATAATATAATATATAATATTTCTTAATACACTACCTAAGGGGGTGTGTTAAATTTAGCGAAATAGCTTAGTAGTATATAGTAAAGTACTAGGGAATCTATAGGTAATATACCTTACTTTATAGGTAAATTAGACTAATAAGAGGCTAAGGATTTACTCCTATTTACCCCTTAACGGATAACCTTATAGGTAAATTTCTACTATAAGGGGAAGAATATAGAAGAATATAAAAGTAAATATACTACGAATTTACCTCTAATAGCCTACTAAATTTAATACTTTACGCCTTATAGTAGAAATTTACCTATAAGGTTATCCCTTAAGGGGTAAATAGTAGTAAATCCTTAGCCTCTTATTAGCCTAATTTACTTATAAAGTAGGGTATATTACCTATAGATTCCATAGTACTTTACTACATATTACTATACTATTTTACTAAATTTAATATACCCCCTTAGGGCTACCTAATTCTTTATAAGGTAATAACCTATAATAAAGTTAGCCTAACTTTACTTTATATAGTAGATTTCCCTTTTAGATTATTAATATTCTATATATTATTTTTTACTATATTTAATTTCTATTTTAATTTATTTTCTTTTATTTTATATATATAATTTACTTTAATTTATACTTATTAATTACTTATATATAATTACTATATAAATTCAGTAAAAAGTTATACTATAAGCGTTTTTATTATTCTATTTACTATTATCTTAGTATATTACTAATAATATAGTTAAAAATAGGTAATAGATTAGTTAACTAGCTAATCTAAACCTATAGCTAGTAGTACTAGCCCTTATAGGCTAGCGCTAGGTAGGGCTCCTATAGACTAACTATAGGCTAGCTAACTAGTAGATTATAGTATCTTTAGTAGGATCTATAGCTAGGCTAGGTAATCTATAATAGCTACTTTATCTTATAATAAGTACCCCCTTTAGAATAAAATAATTATTATATAGTAATTATATATAGAAAACTAAAAAGAAAAGAAAACGTAATAGCGTTATAAAGTAATATAGCGTAAAGGTAAAGTAAAGTAGAAGTAAGTAAAAGTAAAGAAACTAAATAATAGTTATAAATAAAGTAAATATTTATAAAATAGGATAATAGTAAAAGTAACTAATCTAACTATATATTTTAGGCTTTTATAGCGTTATTCTAGCTACTATAGAAAGAGTATACCTAAGTAGTAATTAATAGTTATTATTATAGTTACTATTATTACTATATTCTTTAGAATATCTATTATTAAAATATCTATTATTAAAATATCTATTAGTATATTTTTTACTATATCTATCTCTATAGTTATTAAAGTCTTTATCTCTATTAGTATATTCTCTAACTATATTTATATTATCCCTATCTATATCCTTATTATAATCCCTTTTACTATCTATATAGTTATATTAACTAAGTAGGTAGTTAGGTTAGCTAGTAGGGTATAAATAGTAAGATAGCTAATAGGCTAGCTAATAATATGTTAGTTAGCTAGGTAGATAATATATAGGATAATACATAGGCTAGCTAGGCTAATATATAGGCTAACTATATAATTAAGTAGCTATATAATAGTCTGTTAGTAAGCTAGCTAGCTAAGTGTATAAATATTTATATAGTTAGACTAGCTAGGTGTATAGGTATAGATATTTAACTAGCTAAGTAGACTAGTAGTATAGCTAAAAGTATAATAGCTAGCTAGGTATATAGGCGTATAATTTATTTAGCTAGCTATATTATTACTTTATATAGCTAGATAATTCCTTATAGTTATAGTAATATTCCTTAGTATAGATTAATTTATTATTTTCTTTATTCTAAAGACTAGTCTCTACTATATAGCTAATATTATTATATTCTTTATTATCTTCTTTATTATCTTCTTTATTATCTTTTTTATTTAAAGTATTTTAACTATAGTACTAAGTAGCTTTATAATATATTAGTAGTAGTAGTAGTAGGTAGTTATAAAGCTAGCTAACTTACTACTAAAGAGATTAAATCTCTTTTTTTTACTTTTAAAGTTATTAGTATATATAAGATTTACCTTTAGGTAGGTTACCTCTTTTATATCCAGGGTGTAGTTAATATAGCTAGGCTAGTAATATAAGTACTTTAGTAAAGGTAGTTATAGGTAGTAACTAAAGCTATAGAGGTAGTTAATTAGTACGCTAGGTATATACTAAAAGTAGTATTAGTAGTAATAGCTTTATATATCTTATTAAGTACCTTAGGTAATAACTTATATATAGATTATATATACTAAAGACTTACTTATTAGTTTTCTACTAAGGCTTTTCTTTATCTTACTAAGCCTAAATTATAGCTATTCTTATATAAAAGGCTTTAATAGCCTTATTAGATTTTACTACTAAGAAGAAAACTAGTAATACTAGTACTATAGATTACTTACTTATTAATAGGCCAAAAGGTAGTAAAAAGACTATAGAAATTAATAGTAGTAATAGTAAAGTTAATAAAAGTAGTAAATATATAGGTAATAGTAAAGGTAGATTATAGTCTAGTAGATAGTAAAAAAAGGTATTTTAAGATATAAAGTCTTAATAGTAAAGTTAGTAGTAATAGGTGTAGTTATTTATATATATATAGTAGAATAACGTAGACTTTAAAGGAAATTAGGTACTATACTTTTAGTAAGGCTTTAGCTAGTAACTCTATTACTATTATCTCTTAAGTGCCTTAATTAATAGTAGCTTTAGTAGTAGTAGATTTAATAGTATAATAGGTAAAAAAGAGTATAAAGAAGAGTAGTAAAAGTAAAGTTATTAAAAGTAAGAGTGTTAGCTAGAGGGATATTAGTTTTAGCTAGGCTAGTAGTTATTATAGTGTAGGCTATAGGTAAATAACTTTACTAGTAGGTATATATTAGTAGCTAATTAGTAAAGGAATATAGGCTTCTAATTAGTTATAATTAAAAAGAAAACTAACTAAATAGCTCCTCTTAATAATAGTTAGCGTATTTACTTCTTATTATAAATCTTAATAGTAGTAAAGAGTTAATATCCTATAGTATTATAATCTAGTTATACTACTACTTAATATAGTTAAAAATAGGTAATAGATTAGTTAACTAGCTAATCTAAAGCTATAGCTAATAGTACTAGCCCTTATAGGCTAGCGCTAGGTAGGGCTCCTATAGACTAACTATAGGCTAGCTAACTAGTAGATTATAGTATCTTTAGTAGGATCTATAGCTAGGCTAGGTAATCTATAATAGCTACTTTATCTTATAATAACTAATACTTTATAATAATTCTTCTTTTAGTAACTTCTTAGTATAACTAGTAGTTATAAATATCTATATAGTAAAGCTTTATTTATAGCTAAATTATCTTTATACTAATAAGGTATATAGTTTATATATTATTATAGTAGATTTAACCTATAAGTTACTTTATAGCCTTCTTATTAAGTAATAGTTAGACGTTAGCCTTACGCTTTATAGGTAATCTTACTTTTAGTATAGAAATTAGTTAGCTAATAAAAAGTATTTCTTTTATAATAAAGGAAAAAGCTAAAAGATTTACTTTAGTAGTTAACGTTATAATAGTATATTACTTATTAGCTTATTATATTACTATTCCTCTAAATAACTTTATTACTACTACTTATAAGCTTTTTTTATTTAAATTATTACTTAACCTTATATTAGTAATTACCTTAAGGGTATTATTATAGCTACCTTTATTTATACTATATAAAAAGTAAAAGTACTATAAATAATAGAGATAATTTAGTATATAGTCTACTACTTATTAGTAAATATCTTTAGAATTATAGTTAAATTATACTAACTAGCTTACTATAAAAGTAATATCTAACTAAGTTATTACTATAGTATATAAAAGTATCTTTATTTTTTACTAATAGTAAATAACCTCTAATAAAGAGGTAATTCCTTTATAAAGTAGTAAATCTTTTTTACCTATTAAAGTTAATTTTAATATATTATTTTTATATAGTAACTTTATAGCCTTTTTATAGTATACTAACTATAATAGCTAGAGACGTTTTATAAATTAATTATATAGTACTTTAATACTTAGAAACTACTAAAGTAGCCTACTACCTTTAAGGTAATATTATTATAGGTATTATTATAAGGGGTTATAATATAGTTAACTATACGTATTAATAGGTAAGTAATAAATAAGGGGTTTTAGTTTAATTATATATAACTAAGAAGTATAACTATTATAGGCCGCTTAGTTAAATAGGTAGTAAAATATACTATTAGCTATAGTAGATACTATAGCTAAACTATAGCTAATAGCTATAGTAGGTATTAAAGATAAACCTATTAAACTTAGTAGGTTTAGTAATACTAAGTATTATAACACTAGTAACTTTCTCTTATAGTAAAAGTACTAAAGAAATACCCCTTTTTTAAGTAATAATAGTAAGGGTCTCTTACTTATATAAATTATTATATATAAGATACCTATCTATTTATTTATACCTTTACTATTCTATTAGTAATAAGCCTCTCTAGCGCCTTATTAGGTAATAACTTTATAAATCTATTAGTAATATAGTCCTCTTAGTAGCTATTCTAAATCTAATAGGAATATTAAGGCTGTAATAGTAGTAAAGTATTACACTAGCGCCTTATAAAGTAACGTAGTATAAAGGTAAAGAATAATAGAAGTAAGTAATAATAAAGAAACTAAATAGAAGTTATAAAATAAAAAGTAGGTCTTAAAAGTAAGGTATTATTATAGTTAACCTTCTTACTAAAGGAGGTTAATAGCGTAAAGGATTATATACTCTATAGGTATATAAATATATATATACCTATAGGGATGTCTTCCTTTAGCTTATCTATCTACCTTATTCTATAATAAGTACCCCCCTTTAGAAGAAACACTTATCCTAAGTATACTAAAATATAAAATAAAAAGTTACTATTAATCTACTATATTATCTATTACCTTTCTTTTATATCTTATATATTCCTTTTTTACTTATTATCTTTAAAATTAATTCCTATAGTATAGTACTTCTTACTACTACCTTAAGCTAAAGTAGCTAGTAAGTTAGGTTAGTATATATACTTAGTAGTATGCTAGGGAATTATAACTAATAGGGCGTAAGTAGATTAAGAAGCTAAGGTATATATATAGGTATCCCTAATAGTGTTAGAGAGTTTCTCCTTTATACTAGTAACCTTATTAATAAAGGCTTTAAACTTATTACCTTTAAACTTATTAAAGGTATTAAGGTTATTAGCCTTCTTATTAAGTAGGGTAACCTTCTAAGTTAGCTTCTAAAGTTAATAGTTAAGGCTGTTAATAAAGGCCTTTAGATACTTAGATTTCTTAGCCTTCTTATATAGATTCTTAGTAATTTAGTAAATACTATTAAAGTGCTTCTTAATAACTAGCTTATAAGACTTAGTAGTAGCTACTACTATATTAGTAACCTTATAGGTAACGTTAGCCTTAATAGTATAGTTATTAACTTTTATATTTAGATTAGTAATATAGTTTTAAATTATATTAAGAAGAATAGTTTAGCTTTAGGTATTATATATATATATAATCTTTAGGATAGAAATTAAGTCTAATTACTAAAGTAGTAAAAAAGTACTTATAACTTTAGAGTTACTTTATTTAACTTAGTGTATAAAGGTAAAGCTAATTAATACTATATAAAAGAGAAGGTTACTAAACTAAAGCTTATTCTTTTTATACTTAGAAAGTATATTCTTTATAGAGGTAGTAACTATTTAATAGAAGTATATATTAGATAAAAGGGAAGTATATTAGTTAGTAATACTATTCTTATAATAGTTATAGAAATCCTTTAGTTAGATATAAATCTTATAAATAAAGGTGTTATTAGTATAGTCTTTAACTACCTCTTTAAAGCGCTTAATAGCCTTAGTATAACTAGAGATACTAAACTTCTTCTTATTAGTAGTTTTAGAAGTATTCTTCTTAATAGTCTTACTTATATTTTTCTTTAGGGTTACTAAGTTAGTTAGTATACCTAGCGTAATATAAGCTTTAGTCTTTATATTACTATAAATCTTAGTAAAAGCAGTACTATTAAGGCTACTACCTATAGTATAGATATACTTATTAACTATTTTATAGTAAGTAACCTTAAACGCGTAACGCTTTATATATTTCTTATACTTTAGCTTAGCTTTATAGTTCTTAATCTATTATAAGGTTTCTTTAGTATTTTCCTTTATTTTATAAGGTATATTATAAAGCTTAGTATTAGTAAAAGAGATAAATAACTTAGAGTTATTACTAAAATCCTTATTATAGCTAGTATTTACCTTATTAGTATTAATAACTATAGTGTCTATAGTATTATAGTTATTAATATAGCGTTAGTTTTTAGTAAAAGAGGTTCTTTAGGTAGTAGGGATATTAACTAATTTAAAGGTAGACTTTAGGGGGTGTAATAACTACTAGGTCTAAGTTTAGTTAGTAGCCTTAGTAGTCTTATTATTAATAAAGGGGTTTAAGTTAATCTTATCTTAGTTTATAGAATTATTAAGAATAGGTAAAAAACGCTAGAGATTTACTATAGTAGCTTACTATATAGTTCTTAGTAAAGTATATAAGAAAAAGGTATAAGTCTTATTATATTACTTTATAATAAGTTAAAAGAAAGTAGTAAATAGAAGTATAAAAAGTAATAAAAAGTAGAGAAACTATAAGGTTTATATTTATAATAAATAGTATATAGAAAAAGAAAGAATAAAAGGTTAGTAAGTAGGTAAGTTAATATACTTTTTTCTAGCTACTAGCTATTAAAGGTTAAGAAGATATAACTACTTATTATAGGTAGATGTTTCTTTCTCCTTTTAAAAAGAAAAACAAATATAGTTATTTTAGTAAAAACTATTATAAAAACTATATATCTTAATAAAGAAAAGCAGGCTAAAGGCTTTTTTATAAGTTATTATTACCCTTATTAAGAGAATAAATACTTTATTATTATTAAAACTAAATTAGGGACTATAGGATTCCCTAGGGTGTTTATAATACTTTATAAATTGTCTATAGACGTCTATAGTAACGTCTAAAGGAAGTTAGCTAAGGCTAGTTTTTATTCTTACTTTTTTACATACTTAGTAGCCTAATTAATTAGTTATTCTTCTTTATAAGTCTTAATAAGGTTACTAGTATTAGGCTTAAGATTCTTATAAGGTTTCTATATGTTAGAAGCTAGTAAGTACCTTTTCTACTTAACGAGATACCTAACTAATAGCTAGGCTTTCCTTTAGGTTACCTTACGATTTATAATTCTTTTAACTTTATATTCCTCTATTCTATTAACTTTTACTAGTTTAGAAGGGGTCTCCTTATAACTAAAGAGGTCTTCTATATCTAGCGCTTTTTATAACTATATTATTAATACTACTAGGTAAACTCTTTAGTAGGCTAGTAAGTTAAGTTTATAGGCGCTAAGCCTAACTACCTAAGTGATATAGAAAGGTCTAGTATACTATAGAGACTACTTCCTCTTAGGCTTTTTAAGTAGTAAATATCCTTTACTAAGGTAGAGGAATATCTTATTACTTATAGTAAAGTTTACTAGGTAATAGTATTAGTTATATTACTTCTTTTTTATTACTCCTACTATATTAATAAAAGTCTACGCTTCTACTTAGTAAGTATTACGTAATACGTTAATTAATTCTAATAGGATCCCCTTTTTACTAACGTACTCTAATATAGTTTTAAAGTAAAACCCTAGTACTAGTTTATTTAGTAATTAGCCTATTATTATAGTAAGTAAGTTATTAAGAGAGTGTTAGAGGGATAGTAAGATATTAATCTATAGTATATTAGGGTTAGTATATATATAGAAATAAATAGTAATCTTAACTATTTAGTTTATCCTCTTACTCTACCTATTAGTCTAAAGGTAATATATAGTAGAAGTAAGTAATTTTACCTTTAGGGCCTTAAAGATCCTTACTTAGACTACTAAGACGAACTTTAGGTTATAATTACTAATAATAGCGTTTAGTAGGCCTTAGTTATATAATATAAAGGTTTAAAAAAGTACTTAAGCCTACTAGTAAGCTTTATACTTAGTATAACCTAAGATAAGTAAAACTTTCTTACTAAACTTATACGTTATAGTATAAAAGTAATTAAATATATTAAAGTTAGGTAATACCTAGAAACTATTTTAAGTTAAGACTTTTAGTATATTAGTAATAAAGTCTATAAATATAGTATAATATAAAATACTAAGTATTATAATAGGTTAAAAAGGTTTAATAGGTTTTTAGTAATCTATTTAGTTACTTTAGTACGCTAGGTAATAGGTAATATATATCTTAATAAGCTTTACCTTCCTATTGATATATAAGTTCTAAAGCTTTATAAGTATTCTCTTATATCTAAAGTAAAACTTCTTATAATAAATAAAAGTAAAGACTTTTCTTACTAAAGGCTTTAGGATATAAAGTCTCTTTATTTTATTTATAGATATATAGGATATTAGTCTATAGTTATTAATTTCTTATAGGAGGATAGCTACCTAAGGTTATTATTACTTTTCCTAAGGTAGTTATTAATCTCTTTCTACTTTATCTAAAGTTATATACTTATATCTATCTACCTATATTTACTAAATCTAATTCTTTAGATTCTTTAACTTCTTATTACTTTAGTATCTCTTAACGATTTCCTATATAAACTTATTATTAACTTATACTATAGTTATAATAGCTTTCTTAGGTTCTAAAGGTTTATTACCTATATACTATACTATAGCTACTATATCTATATTATTATTATTATTAATATCTATAAGTTTATTCTTATAAAAAAAGTACTTAAATAGGTTAGGTTATATAACTAGTAAATAGGAAAGTATATTAGGTATAACGTTTAGCTTACTTAGTATATAAAAAATCTTTAGGTAGTATTAAGATAGGTAGTTAGTAGCGTTTATAAGCTTAAGATTTACCTTATTTAAGATAAGGGTTTTTAGTAACGTATATATAATAATTCCTTTAGCTACTATATAGTCTATAAGAATATTAACTTTATAGTAGTTAGATTATACTAGTTTTTTAAGCTTCTTTATAGCCTATATAATAGCTATAATTTTAGCTTTTATAGTACTAAAACGTTTCTCTATTACTATTATAAATTAAGAAAAAAAAGAATACGTTTAATATATTTTATTTTTATATTAATACTAAGTATATCTTTACTATTTTAATTATAGTCTAACTAAAAAACTATAAGCCTAAATCTACTTATATATATATATTAATCTTAAAGAATAGTAGTTTCTTAAGGTTATAGTAATATTATATCACTTAGTTATGAAGTTTCTTTTATAATACGTTTTATACGTTAATCTCTTTTAGTAAGGAGTTAAATATCTTCTTTATAATAATTTTTACCTTTACCTAGTACGTAGTGTTTAGCTTAATAACTTTACTTTATTTTAGTTAGGCTATTAGTTTTATTTTCTTCTTCTAAAAAGGTAACGTAATTACGTTAAACTAAGGTAATCTTATATAAAGCTAGCTACTTATCTTAAGATATATCTTAAGGTTATATAGGCTATATAAAAAAACTAGCTTTTTAAATATATAAATATAATTATTTATCTTATAGATACTTTTACTATTTATAACGTAACTAAGAAGCTTTATACTAAGGAAGTTAGTAAAAGACTTCTTTATATTAATATAGATTTAGTATTTATTAAGGATATTTAAGACTATCTCTATATACTAAAGGTATTCTTTATTAGAGTTACTAAAGATTATAATATTATTAATATATATATAAATAAAGTGTTAATACTTAAAGAATAGTTAGTCTATAAAGTGCTAAGCGTATACTAAGGAATTCTTAAATCCTATAATAGTAACGTTAGAATACTTAAGCCTATAGAGACTAATTATTACTATTTTATTTTAATACTTAAAATATATACTAAGCTAGTAGAAGAACCTAGTAACGTTAAATATTATTATATGTTTTTTACCTTTTAGATAGCCTATAATTTTATCTTAGTCTAAAAGAAAGTAAATATTTAGACTTACCTACTTATTAAGAGGTTATATATTTATAACTACTTAACCTTTATTCTTTTTCCTATTCATATAGTATTTCTATATAATACAGAAGAGGTATATAATAAAGGTAAGGCCTTATTACTAACTAATCTTCTCTAACTTATATTATTTATCCTAATAGGCGTTAAGAAACTCTATATCCTTAAGACCTAATAGAAAGACCTAAATATTCTACCTTTAGTTTTACTATCCTTTAATAAGGTTAATCTTTATATAGTCTTTATTAGGAATAAGTACTATCTAATACTGTAAAGGGTTGGACCTACTAGGGGTGTAGTGCTATAGCTAATAGCATCTTAGCCTCTAGTCTATACGTAACGCAGAGGGACTACCAATTAAGCTAACACGTTAAAAGGTACGTAACAACAAGTCGCTTACTTATCGTCTAGCTGCACTTAAGTAGGAAGGAGTAACTAGGCGTCTAGCCTGTAATATCTGCCCCCCTTTTACCCCCTACCCCCTCTACTAGTTATAGACTTACGAGGCAGGTCTTACTCTAGGGCTCCTACCCTATCGCTTAAGTAACGCTACCCCTAGGCCTGTGCGCTCTCCGCCTGATTGCAGCCTGTTAGCTAGAGCTCTAATTTAACCACTATAAATTAAACCCTTAACTATTAGGGTGACTTATTATATGTAAAGGGTTAGACCTACTAGGGGTATAGTGCTGTAGCTAATAGTATCTTAGCCTCTAGTCTATACGTAACGTAGAGGGACTACTAATTAAGCTAACACGTTAAAAGGTACGTAACAATAAGTCGCTTACTTATCGTCTGGCTGCACTTAAGTAGGAAGGAGTAACTAGGCGTCCGGCTTATAATAAATATAGCCCTTCTAGTAGCTATTCTAAATCTAATAAGAATAGTTAGGCTGTAATAGTAGTAGAGTATTACACTAGCGTCTTATAAAGTAACGTAGTGTAAAGGTAAATATAATAGGCTAGTATTACCTTATAATAGGCGTATAGTAACTTAATACGATTTATCTAAGCTAGGGAGAGAAAGTAGGAAGTATAAATAACGCACAGTTTATATAGGCCTTTATCTTATACGTATTATACGTATACACCCCTCCTAGCTAGTTATAAGTAATAGTAGGTTATAGTAAGTACTAGCCTAGCTATACTTATTATAGTATAGCCTATAACACATACTCTCCTCTTACGCTATAAGGCTCTATTAGCCCTCTATAGTTACATACTATATCTTAAGAAATCGCCTACTAAATAATCCTATAGGCTAATAGGCTTATTATTTATTCTTCTTTTTTCCTTACTAGCCCTTTTATTAATATCGTAAGTATTTATCCTACGCATAACTACGCTTTCTTTTTACTTTTATTATCCTTTTACTAATTACTAGTTATTAATTATAGAAATTAAATAATTTATAATAGCTATAAGTAAACTAATCCCTATATAGGCCTACACGCGTATATATACATACCTACTAATTAGTTACTAACTTATAAGACAGCCCCCTACTATCCCTAGCTACTCTCTATCCCCTAAGGATAATAAGGTTTTTAACCCTATTACCCCCCCTACTATAAGTTACTTTCCTTTAGTAAGCGTATTACGTAAGTTAACTAACCTAGCTAAAACGATAAGGATAATAAGAATAACAAAGCTAATAAGGCTAACTATAGCTCCCTAGTTATAAAGAGACGCTACACTAACGCCTTTACCCCTACTACTACTTCTACCTACATACTAACTATCCTTTATATATACCCTTACTTCTTATACGCATACTACCTTATATATAACCCTACTACCGTCTATTATATAGAGAATATTAGCGCCTATAGGCACTACTATCTCTTCTATACGTAGTCTAATTATAGCTACTAACCTATAAGTCTCTTATTACTTATATAAATCTTACGCCTTACTAATATAACTTAGATCCCTAAAGCCTCCCTAGGCCTCTATAAAGCAATATCTATTACTACCTATACTACTACCCTAACTACCTCTAGCTTTATAAAGCGTACCTCTTTCTAGCTAGCCGTTAAGGCCTAAGAGGTTATAACTAACTTAGAGTAAGAGGTGTAGAAAAGCGCTAAGAAGACGCGTAGAAAGCGCGCCTACAGTACGTCTAATAATACACCCCCTACGCCTACTACGCCTACTCCCCCTTTCCTAGCCATTACTACTACTACTACTACTACTACTACTACTAACGCTACACACAGTAAGGTTACTCTTTACCTAGGTAGTTTTACAGCCGCCTAAGGTAAGCGCCTTATTATTACAGTTAAAGAGATTTTAGTTTCTCTTAAGAAAGTAAGTACTAGTCTTTTTTTCTCTCTTATATAACCCTTACGCTAACTTTACATCCCTAGTTTATTAACTTTATTACTACTAACCTTAGTTATAGCCCCTCCCTTAAGCTAAGAGACTTTTAGTAGAGGAGTCTCTTACGCGTTCTAAGTACACTTATTCTATATAACTCTACTACTTACCCTATAAGGCTTAGTCGTTTTTTATAGGCTATAGCCTTTTAATAGAGATTTATTACTTATCTACTTATTATATATCTTTATCTTTTTTTATATATATATATTACCTCTATTATAGACGTTAATAGGTCTATACTTCTTTTTAAAGGAGTCTAAAGCTATAGTGTCTTTAACTAATTTAATAGGTTCCTATATAGCTTTAGTAAAACCCTCCTAGCATACTAGCGCCTAGCGCGTTTTTATCTTTCCTTTACTATACTATTATATACTAATTATTTTTATAACACACTATTCTTCTTTACTATCTTCTATTAGGGGGGAAAGCTATACGTTATAGGCTCTCTAGCTTAGTAAAAAGTTATTTTTAGTATAGCGTAATAGGTCTATATAAAATTAGTTATAAATATTACTAGGTACGTTAAGTTTAACTATAAGGAGGCTAATTACTTTAGTAACTTAGTAATAGTAGTATAGCTAATTAAGCTTATAATTTAGTTATAGAGAGTAATAAGTATATATTAATAGCTATATATTATTACTTACTTTAAACCTTTTAGCTACGCTTTATTACTTATTAGCTAATTCTTCTATACGTTATTAGGCTATAGCTATTACTACTTACACTATTATAGTTACTTTAGTTATCCTCTACATAAGTCGTTTAGTAACCTTTTTATATATATCTATTACCTTCTATATACTCTTTTTAACTATAATAGGGTCTATATAGTAGCTATACTCTATAAAAAAAAGGCTTAACCTAGTTACTAACGTAGTATAGTTATTAATTACTAATTACGTAACTAGTATCTAACACGCCTAATCCTCTTAGAGGTAACTTACGTAAGCGTATAGCGTTACTTAAATCTCTTAGTTAAAGCGCTTTATAGCTTTATTACTCTATAGGTAATATAATATACTTAGTCTCTACTTAATACCTATAAGTATATAAAACTTACGCTAGAACTTACTTATTTAGTTACTCCCTTTATTACTAATAATACTTTTTAGTATACTATAAAAGTAGTAATAGCAACCTAGAAATCTTTTAGCACACGCCTTTATATCTATTATCACTATTAGTTTAAGTATTACTAACTTTCTTAGGTAGTCTATAATAACCTATATATTAGTAGTGTAGTTAGGGCTAGATAGTAAAAGATCTATAATAAAGTCTATTAATAGGTTGCTTTTTAAGCGCTTAGGTATACTTAATAGTTATAAAAGGCTTTTCTTTATATTACACTAGATCTTACTACTCCTATATATATTATAGTTATAAATAAAGCGTTATACTATTTATAATTAGCCTAACTAGTAGAACCTTTACAAAAGTATCTCTAAAGTACTATTCCTCCTAAGGTATTTAGTTATAGTTAAGTTATAGCTCTATTATACTAACTAAGTATGTAGGCTATTAGAGGGGGAATTAGGGTTGTTATCACCTAGTACCTATATCCTCCCCCTCTAGGTAAGTCGTTTTATATTATTAAGGCAGTAGTCTGTAATCTAAACGCATAACTAAAGGTTAAGTAGAAGTAAGTAGTCCTCTTACTAAACGGCTGTATATACTACTTAGAAGACAGTATTACTATCCTACGTTATAGCCTATAAAGCTTATAGTTCTTTATCTTTAAATACCTCTACGTGTAGCGCTAGAGGCGCCTCTATTATGCAGCAGGCTATTACTAGTTACGCTTTATTTAGGATTATTTAGATAACACATCCCTATTAGTAGTTATTATCTTATATAAAGGGGGCGTCTTACTTATACTAAGAGAGTGTATTAGAAACGCTTACGTCTTTACTAAGCTAATACATAATATAGAAGTTATATTCTATAAGCGTCTTAGCCTAACAGCTCTAGCGCTCTATTAACTTCTACTTTTTTATAAAGTACTTAAGGGACTTATAGTCTACTATTACTTTAAAAGGCTCCTTAATACTATATAACTTTACTCTCTACACTTAGAGGTAATCTAGTACTACTAATAGCTTCTTATTATAGATAGGGTAGTTATATTACGCTAGCATAAGCTTTTATAAGTAAAAAGTAATAGGTTAACGCTTACCTTTATTATTTACTTATATTAAGGCGCCCCCTAGCGTAAACCTAAAGCAGTTAGTCTCTATAAACGTTAGGGCGTCTAGGTTAAAGTTTTATAGTAGTAAGGCTATTATAAAGTAGTTCTTAAGCTCTTTAAATACTATAGCGCACTCTATAGACTATATAAACACTACGCTTTTCTTTATAAGGTAAGTTATTAGCTTAACTACCTTAGTATAGTTAAGTATAAACATCTAGTAATAGTTAGTAAAGCCTAAGAAGCTTCTTACACTTTTAACAGACTAAAGCGCTAACTACTTATAAATAGCATACACTTTTTCTAGGTCTACTAAGACGCTTTTCTTAGCTTTTAGGATAAAGCTAACGTACTTTACCTTCTTTATACTAAAGTTACTCTTCCCTACGTCTAGGCTAAGCCTTACTACGTAAAGCTTCTTAAGAACTTAGTAAACCTTTTACTTATAGTCCTCTTTTATCCTATTAGAATAAATAAGGATATTATTAAGGTACGTAGTAATAAAATCGTTAAGAAACTCCTAAAGTAAGCTATTTATAAAGCGCTACTAGTTTATAAGGGCGCGTTTATTAGCCTAAAGGGGTAAACTAACTATTTAAAAAGCCTATATTATATATAAAAAGTAGTCTTATACTTATTACCTTTAGTAATTTATATCTTATAAAAGGCTACTACTATATTTACTTTAGTATACTACTTTACTACTTCTATATAGTAAAGCGTTTTAAAGATTAGAGGTAGTAGATAATAGTTCTTCTTTATAATAGTGTTTAGCGCTTTATAATTATAATAAAAGTATAACCTACCGCCTAGTTTATATATAAAAAGCACTAGCACCCCTACTATAAAGCTGCTTACTTAGATAAAGCCCTTATTAAGGAGGTCTTCTAAAGTCTTCTTTAGGACTAGTAGTTTCTCCCTTAACATACTATAAAAGGGGCCCTATAGTAAGGTTACTTCTAGTTCTAATTCTATATAGTAGTTACAGCTAGGTTAGCGTAATAGCACTTTTATTAAGGTGTTAGGGTTAAATAAGTTACTATATTCTTTACATACCTATTATAGTAATACTATAACCTTAGTAGCTTATCTTACCCTTTTATCTAACTTTAGCTATAAAGCTTTCTTTACGTTAGTAAGGCTAACTACTATAATTTAAAAGAAAGCCTATAAGTCTTTACTTATCCCTTTTATAAATAGGTTATATTAAGCGGTGTGATCCTTACGCGCGGCCTTATAACAGATAGCTATAAAAGTAGGGGCTCTAATTACTTAAGCGGCTTTAATTTTACATACTATTATAGACTTTTATTAACTAACTAGGCGTAGCGTAAGGTCTACTTACCTATAGTAAATAGTACGCTTTATAGCGTTATAAATAGCGTAGTTATATTCTATCTAAGGTTTTCCTAAAAACATATTAACGTTAAGGCTATATATAATATATATATATATACACTAGCAGTATCTACAAAGTTTAAAGTTAAATATAACTACTCCCTCTACTATTATACTAACTAACTTATTAGTAAACCCTTTTAAAGGGATTTTTTATTAAGAGACGTATAAGAAGCGCTAAGCGTACGTAAAGTTATAGTTTACTATTACGTAAGTATTACAACTAGTATTAGTAAGGGCTTAAGTAGGGGATCCTTTATTAATATAGGTATCTAATAGTACAGCTAGTCTAATTATTCTCCTCCTACACTAAAACTCCTCTTATCTTACACGCTTCTTACTTATTAGCTCTAAAGCCTAATTTTACTCTAAAGCTATTCTTTTTCTAACTCCTCTCTACTTTTAGTAGTACTATAAGCATTATTACTTTCCTTAAGCTCCTTAATCTTAGTAGTTGCTTTAGCTACGTAAGTAAGCCTACTTTTCTTTTTCTTACTATTAGGGTAATTATAAGCTAGGTATTTAATCTTTTAGTAAGTGTAGTACTAGTGTGTTTTAGTATATACTTTCTACGCCTTAAGGCGTTCTTTTTTTTTTAGCTTTACTAGCTACATATACTATTATTCTTCCTATTATTTATATATCTCTATTAGCATCCTTTAACGCTAGGGGTAGTAGGTTTCTATAAGTAGGCTATATACTACTAGCTAGGTTCTTAACCTTTTAGGCTACTTTACTTACTTATTATATATATATATAGAAGGTAGGGGAGAGTAAAACGCTTACTAACGCGTTTTAAATATAAAAGGGAAAAGCGTTTAAAAGGAGTGTAATTTATACTTTACTTAGCTATAGGTAGCCTCTAGCTTTAGCTAATACCTATTTAAACTTTAGGAGGAAGGTAGTAAAAGATTTATACTCCTTTATCTTAATACTTATTAAGGAGGCAGACGTATAGGTCTTTACGTTTAGGTTACTATACGTACGCTTTAGGTACTTTAGGAACTTTTTAGGGTTATAATCTACTTAAGCTCCCCCTATTTTATAGTAGGTTAATACTATTCTTTAAGGCGCTATATCTAAGTAGGAGTTAATAAAGTACTAAGCCTTTTGCTTTATTATAAAAAACGCTTTGTTAATACGTAGCTTATTATATATCTAGCGTAACTATATAGAGAAGTCCTAGCGCTAGCTAGAGAACTTTAGGGGGTTTAGTATTAGTTTCTAAATAACCTAGGGGTAGTTCTTAGCTAGTGTAGGCGTAATAACTATAATAGCTACTATAAGCGTAGTGTTTACTACTTCTAGAGACTCCTTATTATATAATTTAATTATAGAGCTTACACCTTAGGGGTTAGTGCTTCTTACTTTAAGCTTTCTTATTTTCTATATTATCTCTACTATTACTTACTTTAAGGCTATAACTTTAGCTTTTACTTTAGCTAATAGAGAGGTTTTATAGCTTATTACTATTTTAGCGTCTTATTATATACCTATTACGTAGTATAATTAGTAAGGTATTTATTTTTATTTTAAGAGCTTAGATATATAATAGGTTAGTATTACCTTATAATAGGCATATAGTAACTTAATACAATTTATTTAAGCTAGGGAGAGAAAGTAGGAAGTATAAATAACGTACGGTTTATATAGGCTTTTATCTTATGCGTGTTATATATATACACCTCTCTTAGCTAGTTATAAGTAATAGTAGGTTATAGTAAGCACTAGCCTAGCTACACTTATTATAGCGTAGCCTATAATAGTAAAGAATAATAGAAGTAAGTAATAATAAGGAAACTAAATAAAAGTTATAGAATAAAAGGTAGGTTTTAAAAGTAAGGTATTATTATAGTTAACCTTCTTACTAAAGGAGGTTAATAGCGTAAAGGATTATATACTTTATAGGTATATAAATATATATATACCTATAGAGATATCCTCCTTTAGCCTATCTATTTACTTTATTCTATAATAAGTACCCCCCTTTAGAAGAAACACTTATTCTAAGTGTATTAGAATATAGAAAAAAAAGTTACTATTAATCTACTATATTATTTACTACCTTTCTCCTATATCTTATATATTCCTCTTTTACTTATTATCTTTAAAATTAATTCCTATAGTATAGTGCTTCTTACTACTACCTTAAGCTAAGGTAGCTAGTAAGTTAGGTTAGTATATATACTTAGCGGTACGCTAGGGAATTATAACTAATAGGGTGTAAGTAGATTAAGAAGCTAGGGTAAGCGTATAAGTATCCCTAATAGTATTAAAGAGTTTCTCCTTTATACTAGTAACCTTATTAACTAAGGCTTTAAACTTATTACTTTTAAACTTATTAAGGGTATTAAGGTTATTAGCCTTCTTATTAAGTAAGGTAACCTTCTAAGTTAGCTTCTAAAGTTAATAGTTAAGGCTATTAATAAAGGCCTTTAGATACTTAGATTTTTTAGCCTTTTTATATAGATTCTTAATAATTTAGTAAATACTATTAGAGTGCTTCTTAATAACTAGCTTATAAGACTTAGTAGTAGCTACTACTATATTAGTAATCTTATAGGTAACGTTAGCCTTAGTAATATAGTTATTAACTTTTACGTCTAGATTAGTAATATAGTTTTAAATTATATTAAGGAGAATAGTTTAGCTTTAGGTATTATACGTATATATAATCTCTAGGATAGAAATTAAGTCTAATTACTAAAGTAATAGAAAAGTACTTATAACTTTAGAGTTACTTTATTTTACCTAGTATATAAAGGTAAAGCTAATTAACACTATATAAAAAGGAAGGGTACTAAACTAAAGCTTATTCTTTTTATACTTAAAAAGTATATTCTCTATAGGGGTAGTAACTATTTAGTAGAAGTATATATTAAATAAAAGGGAAGTATACTAGTTAGTAATACTATTTTTATAATAGTTATAGAAATCCTTTAGCTAAATATAAATCTTATAAATAAAGGTGTTATTAGTATAGTCTTTAACTACCTCTTTAAAGCGCTTAATAGCCTTAGTATAACTAGAGATACTAAACTTCTTCTTATTAGTAGTTTTAAAAGTATTCTTCTTAATAGTCTTACCTATGTTTTTCTTTAGGGTTACTAGGTTAGTTAGTATACCTAGTGTAATATAGGCCTTAGTCTTTACGTTACTATAAATCTTAGTAAGAGTAGTACTATTAAGGCTACTACCTATAGTATAAATATACTTATTAACTATTTTATAGTAAATAACCTTAAACGTGTAACGCTTTATGTGTTTCTTATGCTTTAGCTTAGCCTTATAGTCCTTAATCTATTATAAGGTTTCTTTAGCGTCTTCCTCTATTTTATAAGGTATATTATAGAAGTTAGTGTTAGTAGAGGAGATAGACGACTTAGAGTTATTACTAAAGTCCTTATTATAGCTAGTATTTACTTTATTAGTGTTAATAACTATAGTATCTATAGTATTATAGTTATTAATATAGCGTTAGTTTCTAGTAGAAGAGGTTCTTTAGGTAGTAGGGATATTAACTAATTTAAAGGTAGACTTTAGGAAGTATAATAACTACTAGGTTTAGGTTTAGTTAGTAGCCTTAGTAGTCTTATTATTAATAAAGGGGTTAAAGTTAATCTTATCTTAGTTTATAGGATTATTAGGAATAGGTAAAAAGCACTAGGGATTTACTATAGTAGCTTACTATATAGTTCTTAGTAAAGTATACTAAAAGGGAGTATAAGTTTTATTATATTACTTTATAATAGGTAAGGGGAAAGTAGTAAATAGAAGTATTAAAAGGTAGTAAAAAGTAAAGAAATTATAAGGTTTACGTTTATAATAAATAGTATATAAAAAGAGAAAAATAAAGGGTTAGTAGGTAGGTAAGTTAATATACTTTTTTCTAGCTACTAGCTATTAAAGGTAAAAAAGGTATAACTACCTATTATAAGTAGGTATTTCTTCCTCCTTTTAAAAGGAAAAATAATATAGTTATTTTAGTAAAGACTATTATAGAAACTATATATCTTAATAAAAAAAGATAAGCTAAAGGCCTTTTATTAAGTTATTATTAGTTTTATTAAATAAATAAATACTTTATTATTATTAAAACTAAATTAAGGACTATAGGATTCCCTAAGGCGTTTATAATACTTTATAAATTATCTATAGACGTTTATAGTAAGGTCTAGAAGAAGTTAGCTAAGGCTAGTTTTTATCTTTACTTCTTTATATACTTAGTAGCCTAATTAATTAGTTATTCTTCCTTAAAAGTCTTAATAAGGTTACTAGCGTTAGGCTTAAGATTCTTATAAGGTTCCTATATATTAGAAGCTAGTAAGTACCCTTTTTACTTAACGAAATACTTAACTAATAGCTAGGCTTTCCTTTAGGTTACTTTATAATTTATAATTCTTTTAACTTTATATTCCTTTATTCTATTAACTTTTACTAGTTTAAAAGGGATCTCTTTATAACTAAATAGGTTTTCTTTATCTAACGCTTTCTATAACTATATTATTAATACTACTAAGTAAACTCTTTAGTAAGCTAGTAAGTTAAGTTTATAGGCATTAGGCCTAACTACCTAAGTAATATAGAAAGGTTTAGTATACTATAGAGACTACTTTCTCTTAAGTTTTCTAGGTAGTAAATATCTTTTACTAAAGTAAAAGAATACCTTATTACCTATAGTAAAATTTATTAGGTAATAGTGTTAGTTATATTACTTTTTTCTTATTACTTCTACTACGTTAATAAGAGTCTATACTTCTACTTAGTAAGTATTACGTAATACGTTAATTAATTCTAATAGGATTCCCTCCTTACTAATATACTTTAATATAGTTCTAAAGTAAAACCTAAGTATTAGTTTATTTAGTAATTAGCCTATTATTATAGTAAGTAAGTTATTAAGAGAGTATTAGAGGGATAGTAGGATATTAATCTATAGTATGTTAGGGTTAGTATATATATAAAAACAGATAGTAATCTTAACTATCTAATTTATTCTTTTACTCTACCTATTAGTCTAAAGGTAATATATAGTAAATATAAGTAATCTTACCTTTAGGGACTTAAAGATCCCTACCTAAACTACTAAAATAAACTTTAGGTTATAATTACTAATAATAGCGTTTAGTAGGCTTTAGTTATATAATATAAGAGTTTAAAAAAGTATATAAGCCTACTAGTAAGCTTTATACTTAGTATAACTTAAGATAAGTAAAACTTTTTTACTAAACTTATACGTTATAGTATAAAAGTAATTAAATATATTAAAGTTAGGTAATACCTAGAAACTATTTTAGGTTAAGACTTTTAGTATATTAGTAATAAAGTCTATAGATATAGTATAATATAAGATACTAGGTGTTATAATAAGTTAGAGAGATCTAATAGGTTTTAGGTAATCTATTTAATTACTTTAGTATACTAAGTAATAGGTAATATATATCTTAATAAGCTTTACCTTCCTATAGATATAGAAGTTCTAAAGTTCTATAAGTATTCTTTTATACCTAAAGTAAAACTTCTTATTATAAGTAAAAGTAAAAACCCTTCTTACTAAAAGCTTTAGGATATAAAGTTTTTTTATTCTATCTATAGATATATAAAACATTAGTCTATAGTTATTAATTTCCTATAGGAGGATAGCTACCTAAGGTTATTATTACTTTTCCTAAGGTAGTTATTAATCTCTTTCTACTTTATCTAAAGTTATATACTTATATCTATCTACCTATATTTACTAAATCTAATTTCTTAGATTTCTTAGCTTCTTATTACTTTAGTATCCCTTAATAATTTTCTATATAAACTTATTATTAACTTACACTATAGTTATAGTAGTTTCTTTAGGTTTTAGGGGTTTATTACTTATATATTATACTATAGCTACTATATTTATATTATTATTATTATTAATATCTATAAGTTTATCTTTATAAAGGAAATACTTAGATAGGTTAGGTTTTATAATTAGTAGGTAAGAAAGTATATTAAGTATAAAGTTTAGCTTACTTAATATATAAAAAATCTTTAGGTAGTACTAAGAGAGGTAGTTAGTAGCGTTTATAAGCTTAAGATTTACCTTATTTAAGTTAAGGGTTTTTAGTAACGTATACGTAATAATTCCCTTAGCTACTATATAGTCTATAGAAATATTAACTTTATAGTAGTTAGATTATACTAGTTTTTTAAGCTTTTTTATAGCCTATATAATAGCTATAATTTTAGCTTCTATAGTATTAAAACGTTTCTCTATTACTATTATAAATTAAGAAAAAAAAAGAATAAGTTTAATATATTCTATTTTTATATTAACACTAGGTATATCTTTACTATTTTAGTTATAATCTAACTAAAAAACTATAAGCCTAAATCTACTAATATATATATTAATCTTAAAAAATAGTAGTTTCTTAGGGTTATAGTAATATTATATTACCTAGTTATAGAGTTTCTTTTATAATACGTTTTATATATTAATCTCTTTAGGTAAGAGGTTAAATATCTTTTTTATAATAATTTTTACTTTTACTTAGTACGTAGTGCTTAGCTTAATAACTTTATTTTATTTTAGTTAAGCTACTAATTTTATTTTCTTTTACTAAAGGGGTAATATAATTACGTTAAACTAAAGTAACCTTACGTAAAGCTAGCCGCTTATCCTAAGATATATCTTAAGGTTATATAGGCTATATAGGAAAACTAGCTTCTTAAATATATAAATATAATTATCTATCTTATAGATACTCTTACTATTTATAACGTAACTAAGAAGCTTTACACTATAGGATAACTAAAAGACTTCTTTACGTTAATATAGATTTAGTATTTATTAAGGATATTTAAGACTATCTCTATATACTAAAGGTATTCTTTATTAAAGTTACTAAAGATTATAATATTATTAATATATATATAGATAAAGTGTTAATACTCAAAAAATAGTTAGTTTATAAAGCGCTAAGCGTACGCTAGGGAATTCTTAAATCCTATAATAGTAATATTAAAATACTTAAGCCTATAGGGACTAATTATTACTATTTTATTTTAGTGCTTAGAATATATACTAAGCTAGTAGAAAAACCTAGTAGCGTTAAATATTATTATATATTTCTTACTTCTTAAATAGCCTATAATTTTATCTTAGTCTAAGAGAAGGTAAACGTCTAGATTTACTTACTTATTAAGAGGTTATATATCTATAACTACTTAACTTTTATCTTTTTTCCTATCTATATAGTATTTCTATATAATAAAGAGGAGGTATATAATAGAGGTAAGGCCTTTTTACTAACTAATCTTCCCTAACTTATATTATTTATCTTAATAGGTATTAAAGAACTTTATATCCTTAAGACCTAATAGAAAGACCTAGATATTCTACCTTTAGTTTTACTATCCCTTAATAAGGTTAATCTTTATATAGTCCTTATTAGGAATAAGTACTATCCCTCTATTATAGTAGATATAGTATTTATTAAGTACTACCTTTATCTTATTAGTAAACTCCTTATTATTTATATAAATCTTTATACTATATTTATTAACTATTACTAAATATATTTTAGGCTTTATTATACTATATTTTAGTATTTCCTTTAGTATTAATATATCTTATAGGGGTTTTTTAGTATTATCTACTCCTATAGTAAACTCTCCTATAGTGTTTAGGAATTTATTAGTAACGTTAAGGAAATTTACTAAATTACTATAAGTAATAGTATTTTATATATCCTTACTAATTACCTAAGTAGTCTTTTTACTTTAGTTTAAGGCAATTTACGCTACCTTTATGCCTTTCTTAATAGTTATTAGTTCTATTATATTATTATATACTAGTATAACCTTTAGGGTTTTTAAATTAGTAATAGTATTAAGAATATATATGTATTTAGAGTATATATAGTATAGTTACTTCTTCTTATTCTCTATAGATCTCTCTAAAAAGTTAATAAAGTTTATAAAGAGATACTTAAGTTCTTTTAGCTTAATAGTTACTATAAACTAAAAAGTAATTTATTATAACACTAGGTAGTAGTATTTAACTATAGTAAGGATTATTATATTATAGAAAGATTAGAGTTTTACCTACTTTTTATTAAAATCTACTACTATACTATAGTTATTATAAAATAGCATTTCTAAAAGTAATTAAGCTAAAAGTTTCTTTATAACTCTAGCTATTATTATAGTATAGACTTTTACTTTTACACCCTTTACTATACTAATAATATATATATTAAAAGTAACGTTTTCTAAGAGTATAAAAGATAACCTAACTATACCTACTTTTTATAGCTTTATAAGTAAAAATCTTAGATTTTTAGTAAACTTCTTTACTTATTCTTACTTTACTAAGATAACTAATACTCCTATATTAATATAAATAGAGTAGTTTTCTAAATTCTTATTAGTATATACCTTAATCTAAAGATAAGTACGCTTATAGTATCTATATTTCTTATTAGGTTTAATAACTACCTTAAAGACTTCTTTTAGTTAAAAGGTAAAGTTTATAGTATTATTATATTAGTTTTTTCTTTTATTAGGTTTTATAACTAAGTCCTTTAAGGAAACTAATAGTATAGAAGGCGTTATTATTATAGCTAAAGAGTTATTATCCAAAGGCGTTTAAGTAAAGTACTTTTTAACCTTACTTTATAATAAGGTATAGTTATTACTAAGTTTAATAACCTCCTCTTATTCTTTAGGTAATAGCGCTTTTTACTTTAATAAGGTAGCTATAAAGTTTATACTCTTTATCTTATATAAAGGAACTTCCTTAGTGCTTTTAAGAATATACCTATTATTAATAAGTTTATTAATATAAGTCTATACGTTCTTATTATTTTTCTATATAAATTACACCTTATTATACCTATTAATTTTTAAGGTGTAATATATACTTTATCTCTATCTACCTTTTTACTTAACTTCTTACTAAGGTTATTAATCTTTTATATAATATTTAGTATTATTTTAGTAGTCTTCTCTTTAGTAGTTATTATAAGATTAGTATCCTCTATAGTTTCTATAGTAATTTCTATAATATCTATAGTTATCTTAACTATACTAATTATTCTTACTACTTAATCTTTAGAATATAGTCTTTTCCTTATTATCTTTAGAGGGGTTTTTATTATAGGGTTTTAGGTAACTAGCCTATAAGGCTTCTAAGTAAACTATTACGTTTCCTTAGTATACTATGTTTTTACTATTATAGTTAGTAGTATTACTAACGTATACTAGGTTATATTAGGATCTAAGCGCTATATCTTATAGTGCTTTACGTTATTCCTTAGTGTAAGTAATATATCTATCTAAAGAGTTATTATCTTTAGGCTTATAGAGGAACTATTTAAGCTATAGGGTAAGGTTATTATAAAACCTTATTAGCTATTAACGTTAGGTTTAATCTCCTTATGCTTTTATATACTTAAAGTAGCTTTAAGTAAATATATAAATATTACTTTAGCTATTAATTTTCTTTATAGTAAAGTAGTTTTCCTAAAACTACTTTTTAGCGTCTACTAAAGTAAGGCTAAAGCGTTTTCTAATCCGTTAAGTAATAGTAGTTTATCCTTACTATTTTAGCTATTACTATTCTCCTATTATAAGTTATAATTCCTATTAGTTTTAGGCTTATCCCCTAAGGTATTAGTAAATTATCTAACTAAAGTACTATAGTAATAAGGTATTATAGTATACTACTTTAATAGCTTAGGTTTATAACTTTATGTTATAGTAGTAAGTTACGTAGTAGTTATAAAAGATAAAGTTTAGTAAGTAACGCTTTATATTAGCGTCTAGCTAAAAAATACTAACCCCTATAGGTATTTATAAATAGGTTAGAGTATATCTTAAAGTATTTATACTACTAAATAATATTCTAAAGATTTATATTTAGTATACTATAGTATAAAAAAACGTATTTATAAACTAAAATATATTTAGTAGTAGCGTTAGTACTACTACTAAATAAAAAATATTTACTATTAGTTATCTCTACCCTCTTATAGGTATTAATAGCTAGGGAGTTAAAATCCTTAGCTATTAGGGAGGTAGGTAGTAAGAGAATACTTATATCTACCTTACTATTATATTTAATAGGGTAAAGTATATCCTTTATATAGAGATATTTAGTAGTATACCTAGGTATAGTAGTATAACTAAAGGTATTAGGTATATAGCTAGTTCTTAGGGGTAAAGTAGTATATATACTATCTACCTTAAGGGGGGGGGTTAATAAGCTAGACCTAGTAGTATCTAAGTAAGCTAAAAGCTTAGTATACTTAGTCTATAAGGGTAGTAACTTATACTAGCTAAGAAACCGCTAGGTATTAGAAATTAGGTTAAGAAGGGTAGTTATTAAACCCTTATAGCTAGTAGTAATAAAGTTTACTATTATTATATATTATATTACGCTAGAGGGGGTTAAATTAGCTAGCTAGCTATTTAGTATTATTCTACTAGTAAGCTAGTATTTTACTTAGGTAGGCCTATAATTTCTAGTTTTTTACCTTTTAGTAAATACTATATTATATTAGAATCTTTTAATACCTTAGATAAGGATACTATAAGAGGGTTATCTTTATATCTATTATAGAATTCTCCTATAGTTTTATTAACTTTTAAGTTAGGTTATTAAAGAAGAATTTTCCTTAGGGGTTTTAAAATCTACTTAGTTATTTTTTTTTTTAGTATAACTAGGTTTTCTAATAACTAAGAGGTCTAGGAATTTATTTATAAGAGTAGTATAGGTAATCTATTAGTAAATAATCTTAAGGAAACTACTAGGTTTTATTTTATATTATTAATAATCCTTTTTACTATCTTAATAGTAGATTTAACTTAGTAGTTATTATTAGTATATCTATTATCTATATAAAAGTCTATATCCTACCTATTAGTTTTATAGTATAGTATATTACTATTAAACTCTATAAATATAAAGTTAAAGATATTATCTTATAGACTTTTAAAAAAACTCCTTATAACTTTATATAATAGAAACTATTTAAGCTATATATATAGTTACTATAACTTAGTAATATACTTTAGCTAAAGGAGCTTACTTATACTACTTTTAAAGTCTTAGAACTTCTATTAGGGTAAAGGTATATCTTTACCTTAAGTTAGTAAAGAAAAAGAAAATATTATAAGGTATAAACTAAAGTAGTTATACTACTACTTAATATAGCCCTTTTAGTAGCTATTTTAGATCTAATAGGAATAGTTAGGCTATAATAGTAGTAAAGTATTATACTAGCGTCTTATAAAGTAACGTAGTGTAAAGGTAAAGAATAATAAAAGTAAGTAATAATAAGGAAACTAAATAGAGGTTATAAAATAAAAGGTAGGTCTTAGAAGTAAGGTATTCTTATAGTTAACCTTCTTACTAAGGGAGGTTAATAGCGTAAAGGATTATATACTCTATAGGTATATAAATATATATATGCCTATAGGGATGTCTTCTTCTAGCCTATCTATCTACCTTATTCTATAATAATATACTATTAGTAGTTAAGAGGTAGAAATCCCTATATTAAGTGTAGTATTTATACTTTAACCTATTTACTAATATTATAAATCTATATATAAAGCCTAACCTTCTCTATATATAAGCGTATAGCTACTAAGCTTTTACCTTAATAGCTAATATATAACTTAGGTGTAATAAGTTAAAGAAGTTATCTCTATAAGTATAGATTAGTTACTTAATTAGTTACACTTTAAGTAATTTATACTATATATAGTATTCTATTAAAAATAAAGTATTTACTATACGTAACATAATATTTAATAAAAAGGAGAAATTTAATAAGTTAATTAACTACTTACTTAATAAACTATAAAACTAAGATCTTACTACTATTTAGGTATAAATTAAATAACTTATTATATAAAGTATACTAGCCCTATAGGCTAAAGAAATTAATAAGGAAGAAGGT
>JASUDE010000575.1:0-28272 GCA_034509685.1 Colletotrichum cereale | reverse complement strand
TCGGCTACCCCATGTCGTGCTAGCGTCGAATCGTTTGCCATACAAAATTAAACGTCGGCTGGGTAGCCGACGCTGACAATTACAGTTAGGGTAAGCGCCTTATTATTATAGTTAAAGAGATCTTAGTCTCTCTTAAGAGAGTAAGTACTAGTCTTATTCTCTCTCTCTTATATAACTCTTATACTAACTTATATCTTTAGTTTATTAACTTTATTACTACTAACTTTAGTTATAGCTTTTCTCTTAAGCTAGAAGACTTCTAGTAAGGAAGTCTTCTATATACTTTAAGTATACTTATTCTATATAGCCTTACTACTTACCCTATAGGGCTTAGTTATTTTTTATATACTATAGCTTTTTAATAGAGATTTATTACTATTAAATTTAGTAAAATGTTATAGTAGTGTATAGTAAAGTACTAGAGAATCTATAGGTAATATACCCTACTTTATAGGGGAATTAGGCTAATAAGAGGCTATAGATTTACTACTATTTACCCCTTAAGGGATAACTTTATAAGTAAATTTTAGTAATAAGGTAGAGGAATATAGAAGAATATATAAGATAATATATTACAATTTTACCCCTATAACCTATTAAATTTAATAATTAATAGTCTAATACATACTTCTATAATAGCTAAAGTACTACTTTATTATAATAGATACTACTAAAAAAGTAATGATTCTACGCTTAAAAAGTAATTAGCTACTATAAATTAACTAAATCTATAGCTATACTAAAGATAGTAAGATATAGGCGTTTATTAACCTAGAGGTAAAGTCTTTATACCTATTAATTACTACTAAATTAGCGCTACTACGTACAGTTAAGATATCTAACTTTAATAAGGAATACTAACCTATTATAAGTAATAGGCTAAGCAGCTAAGCTATATAATCTAGTATAACTACCCTAAGGATTATAAATATCCTAGTAAGAGTAAAAGCTAAATAACTAATAGACTTTAGCTATAAAGACTATAAAGTCTTTAAACTTAAGTAGGCGTAGTACGCTAAGTAAGTATAGAAATATAAGAAATAAAAGAAGTAATTTACTAATATAAGGGAGGTAATTTACTAATTAGTTATAAACTCCCTTTTTACTTAGTACTACTACTTTAGTAAAGACCTTATGTAATAAATAACTAACCTTATAAACGCTATAGGCGTTAACTAATATAAGAAAAGCGTAATAGCTAGTAGTAAATATAAAAAGGTCTATAAAAAGGCTATATAGAAACACCTTATAATAAAAAAAAAAACTAAAGTGTAGTTAACTAAGTAAGATAACGTATATAAAGCTTTTAAGTGTATAGAAATAGTGACTTTACTATACCTAAAGCTTTAGTTTATAAAGCTTTAGTAAATCTTTTAGTAAAGCCTATTATTATTATAGATAAACGTATTTACTATAGTAAAAGCTACTAATATAAATATTAATTAGCTAACGTAAAGTAAAATACTAAGAGTAACCTATAAAACCCTTAAAACTATAATTAATAATACGCTTTATAGCTAGGCTAGCTATAAAGCTTTTAGCCCAACTATTATAACTAAAGGTTTATATAGTAACTATAAAGATTTACTATATAAAAAGTAATATTACTAAAAGGATAGCTATAGTAATAAATTACGCTATAGTAATAAGTATAAAGCCTATAATAGATTTTACTACCTAAGTAAATACTAGTATATCTTTAAGAAATAGCAGTTTTTTTACTAAAATAAAGAAAAGCTATAACTTTAGTAGTAAAAATAGTAAGTTAAAAAGTAACTTAATAATTTACTATATCTTATAGAAAGGGTATAAAAGATTTACTAATAAGGGGAGTAACTATACAGTTACTACTAAGTAATAGTACTTATAGCCTTTTACTTCTTACTACTAATATATATACTAAAGGAGTTAGTACTACTTAATTTAAAGGTAACTAATTATATATTTAATAACCTTACGTAGTTTAAAGACTTATGTAGTGTAGCTATAAAAGACTACCTTTAGGTAGGTATAAAGCCTATAGTAATTAAAGAATATAGGATAGCTAAAGTATATATAAAAGGTAATAATAAATTAGGATAGATATACCTCTATAAAGTAAATTTTTACTATAACTTTATTATAAACCTTATTTTATTTAACTCACTAAGGAAGATAGGTATTTAGTAAGATACTTACCTAAGAAATAACTACCTTTATTAATTTAACTACTTATTAATTAGGTATATTACTAAAAAGAATAATTAATATATACTTAAATACCGCCTTATTATAGAATTTAATAATATAGCTGTGTTTATTTTATAAAGAAGCGCTAATAATACACCTTTATTACTATAGAAAAGGTACTACTATACTATAGTAATATAAAGAAAACCTATATATAAAGATATAAAGCTATAGTACTACTAGCTTAAGTATCTAGGCGTAGTAGCTTTCTACTAATTAACTAACACTACCTAAGGAGTATAAATAACTAGTAGCTATAGTATAATAATCTATAACTATATAGTCTATAGACTTAGTAAAATAAAGCACTAAGTATAGTAGTAGCCTTATAAGAGTATAAATATTATAAAACCTAGTAACTAAATAGTAATTAATTTCTATATATTTACTAAGGGGTATAGTAGATATACCTTATAGATACTTATTAGTAACTATATATTAGAAATGTTATAGGATTTCTACCTATAAGACTATAAAAGTAACGTAATTAACTAAACGCTACGTAAGTTCCTTATATATCTTAAGAAGAATTATAGTATATAGGTAAAGGTTATTAAGACTAATAGGGAAATACTTTACTATAAGTAAGTAATAAAAATAATTACTACCTATAGAGTAACTATAAAGTACTTAGCGCTAAATACCTAAGTGTAAAATAAAGTAGCTAAGCGTATTACTATAATTATCTACCTTAAGGTAAGATATATAAGAACTAATATAAAATTACCTAAAGCCCTATAGCTAGAGATATATATAGTAGTAATATACCTATATAACTATATACTATTAGTAGTTAGGAGGTAGAAATCCCTATATTAAGTATAGTATTTATGCTTTAACCTATTTACTAATATTATAAATCTATATATAAAGCCTAACCTTTCCTATATATAAGCGTATAGCTACTAAGCTTTTACCTTAATAGCTTACGCGTAACTTAGGTGTAATAAGTAGAAGAAGTTATCCCTATAAGTAAAAATTAGTTACTTAATTAGTTACACTTTAAGTAATTTATACTATGTATAGCATCCTATTAAAAATAAAGTATTTACTATATATAACGTAATATTTAATAAAAAGGAGAAATTTAATAGGTTAATTAACTACTCACTTAATAAACTATAAGACTAGGATCTTACTACTATTTAGGTATAAATTAAATAACTTATTACACTAAGTGTACTAGCCCTATAGGCTAAGGAAATTAATAAAAAAGGAAGTAATATTATTAAAAGATAGTATACTAAGGCTACACTAAGTAACTATAAAGCTTTTAAAAAAAAATATAGATATTTATAAGTAACCTTTACTTCTTAGCTAACGCCTCTTTTATTACTACTAGCTATATTCTTTAGCGCTTTAGTAAAGCTTAATATAGGGGGTAAAGGTAATAATAATATTATAAAACACTCTACCTTATAAGTAAATACTATAAAAAATTATAATAATAATATAAAGAACTTTACTTTATAAGTAAATACTATAAAAGATTATAATAATACTATAAAATACTTTACCTTACCTATATATATATTAGTAAAAAACATACTACTTTTTTCTACCTTACCTACTATATATATATTAGTAAAGAATATACTACTTTTTTCTATCTTACCTACTATATATATATTAGTAAAGAATATACTACCTTTTTCTACTTAGCCTACGTTTAATATATTAGTAAATATACTACCTTTTTCTACCTTATATATATAAAATACTCTTAGACGTAAGAAAAGCGTAGACTTTACTATAAGCCTTAGTAAATTAAAAGTAAATATCCTATAAACCTTATTTAAAGCGGCTTTTCTTACTAAGGTAACCTATAAGTAAACAATAGGTAATTTAACTACTATAAGGACTAATTACCCTTATATATAGGTAAAGAACCTAATTAGTACTTATTAGTAAACACTTTACACTCTTCTATTATATAGTAAGTTAAAAAACTACCTATATAAAAGTAAATTTAAAGAAGTAAAAAAAAGCTACTTATATAGCTATAAAGAATTATAATTATAGTATAAAGTAGTATAAAGAGAAGCTATAAGGCACTAAGTACTTAGTTACTAATAAGTATATACCTATAAGCTAGATAAGTATAGTAGACTTACTAAATTTAAAGTAAGGCTAGTAATCTATAGTAATTAATAAGTAAAAGATCTATATAATACTTATATAGCTATACTTATAGGTATATCTTTTAAAATACATATAGTAATTACTATATAATTTAATCTAAAGCTTTTTTAATATAACGTAGTAAACGCCTTTATTTATATAGAAATTAATAAAACTAAATATATAGAGATACTACTAAGCTATTACTATATAAGCTAAATTCTTTAGCTTTAGAAAGTACTATATAGCCTCTACTAATTACTATTACTATAGTAAAAGCACTTTAAGAAAAGCCTTTATAAGCTTAGGTTTTACTATATAGTAAGTAAAAATTACTACTAAATAAAAAACAGCCTTATATTCTTTTTTTATATAGATAACTATATACTTACCTTTTACTATAAAGATAAGCCTACTACTTAAGAAGTAATAGTAGCCCTCTAAAGATAATATTACCTTAAAGGTAGTAGGCTACTTTAGTAGTTCTTAGGTATTAAAGTACTATATAATTAAACTATAAAACGTTTCTAGCTATTATAGTTAGTATACTATAAAAAAGCTATAAAGTTACTATATAGAAATAACGTGTTAAAATTAACTCTAATAGGTAAAGAAGATTTACTACTTTATAAAGGAATTACCTTTTTATAAGAGGTTACTTACTATTAGTAAAAAATAGGGGTAATCTTATATACTATAGTAATAACTTAGCTAGATATTACTTTTATAGTAAGCCGGTTAGTATAATTTAACTATAATCCTAGAGATATTTACTAATAAGTAGTAGACTATATACTAAATTACCTCTATTATTTATAGCACCTTTACCTTATATATAGTATAGATAAAGGTAGCTATAATAACGCCCTTAAGGTATTAGCTAACGTAAGCTTTACTAATAACCTAAATAAAAAGCCTTATAGGTAGTAGTAATAAAGTTATTTAAAGAAATAGTAATATAAAAAGCTAATAAGTAAAATACTATTATAACGTTAACTACTAAGGTAAAGCTTTTAGCTCTTTTTTTAGCTATAAAAGAAGCTCTTTTTACTAGTTAACTAATTACTACGCTAGAGGTAAAACTACTTATAAAACGTAAGGCTAGCACCTAACTATTACCTAGTAAAAAGGCTATAAAAGTAACCTATAGTTTAAATTAACTATAATAATATATAGACTATACGCCTTATTAGCGCTAAGATAATCTAGCTATAAATAAAGCTTTACTATATAGATATTTATAACTACTAGCTATACTAAGAAGTTACTAAAGGGAGGATTATTATAAAATATTAGTAGTTTACTAAGATAATAGTAAATAGAATAATAAAAGCGCTTATAGTATAACCTTTTACTAAATTTATATAGTAATTACGTATAAGTAATTAATAGGTATAGATTAAAGTAAATTATATATATAAGATAGAGGAAGATAAATTAAAATAGGAGGTAAATATAGTAAAGAATAATATATAGAATATTAATAATATAGAAGGGAAATACGCTACGTAAAGTAAGGTTAGGCTAGCCTTATTATAGGTTATTACCCTATAGAATTAGGTAGCCCTAAGGGGGTGTGTTAAATTTAGTAAAATGTTACAGTAGTGTATAGTAAAGTGCTAGGGAATCTATAGGTAATATACCCTACTTTATAGGGGAATTAGGCTAATAAAAGGCTATAGATTTACTACTATTTACCCCTTAAGAGATAACTTTATAGGTGAATTTTAGTAATAAGGTAGAGGAATATAAAAGAATATATAAGATAATATACTGTAATTTTACCCTTATAACCTATTAAATTTAATAATTACTTATTTACTTATTATACGTCTTTATTTTTCTTTATATATATATATTACTATTAGTATATTATAAAGGGTTGTAATACAGTTAACCGTACGTATTAATAGGTAAGTAATAAATAAGGGGTTTTAGTTTAATTATGCGTAACTAGGAAGTATAACTATTATAGGCTGCCTAGTTAAATAGGTAGTAAAATATACTGTTAGCTGTAGTAGATACTATAGCTAAACCACAGCTAACAGCTATAGTAGGTTATTAGGGATAAACCTATTAAACCTAGTAGGTTTAGTAATACTTAGTATTATAACACTAGTAACTTTTCTTTTATAGCGAAGGTACTAGAAAATACCCTTTTTTTAAGTAATAATAGTAAGGGTCTTTTACTTACGTAAATTATTATATGTAGGATACCTATCTATTTATTTATACCTTTACTATCCTATTAGTAATAAGCCCCTCTAGCGCCTTATTAGGTAATAGCTTTATGAATCTATTAGCTAGGTTATTACTACTATAAATCTATTATATCTTATAGATCTTACGGCGTTTATATAACTAGTAGAGAGCCATTATATTAATTATAAGGCGCTTCTCCTTAGTAGTGCTAAGTTTTATAAGGCATTTATAAAGGGAGTATAAGTTAGTGTAAATAACTATAGGTATCTATAGTATCTTAAGTTAGTCTGTAACTATTATAAGGGTAGTCCCTACTATGTAAGCGATATCTACTCTAGTAACTATTACATATATCTTAGAGGTAAGGATGCTATAGGTAACCCTCTTATACTTTATTAAACTGAAGTAGATAATGTTACTGTTAACGGTGAAGTAACTGTTGTCGCTAGGGTTTTTACTAGTCGGTTTGTTACTATCCTCCTCGTTTGTAAGGATAATAATAAAACTAAGTTAGGATATAAGGTCCTAGTTATTTACAAAAGATCTATTAATAAAGATAAATAGTTTTATAGTTATAAGGTAAATAAGTATAAAGCGAAGTCTATAGTTAAGGTTACTTATTTACTATATAATATAGTAGTTAAGATCTCTAATCTCTTTAGCTATAAGGGATTAGTGTTACGCTATAACTAAATAGTTAAAGTAAGCCTTAGGTTAATAGATTAAAGCGATATACGCCTTATGTATACGTTATTTAATATATTACTAGAGAACTTATAGTAAGTTAGGGTTAATAGGCTGTAAATACTTACCTTAGCCCTTTTAGTAGAAGGTGATTTTACTATTAGTTCTAAGTAAAAGTATACTACTATTAAAGGTAATATTTTAGCTAATATTAAGGAATTACTTCGGTTTTACTATAAAAGTAGCTTTCTTTAGTTTAACGTCTTTATAGTAAGAGAAAGCCTTATCTATAAGGCTAATAGTATTATTAGTCTATATACTAATTAACCTAAAATTCTTATTATTAGTAGAAGAAATAAGTAGGTAAGGGTTAAAGGTTAACGTATCTATCTAGAGATTCTCTCTATAATAGGTACTATATGTTACCTACTAGTAAGTCCCTACCTTTAGGATGCTATATAGTAGTCTTATAACTTTTATAATAGTATTTAGTAGGTAAAGGTAGTATATTTCTATAGGCAGGCAGGTAAGAATCACGTAGTTAAGGTTAGTAGTAGATTAGGTATACGCTTAGGTAATATTGTGTAGCTAAAGGATATAGCCCTTATAAAGTAAAGATAAGGTAAGGGTAAGTAGTAGCTATTAGGCTATTTACTAGATAGTTAGTAACTACGTAAGAATTACAGCCTTACTATTATTAGTATACTTCTAAATTATAAAATATAACTTCTTATAGGGTTAGTCCTTTTTACCCTTTACTTTATAGACTATTTATAACTTAAAGATTTATATTCTTCTATATTCCTTTTCGTTATAAATAACTATATAAAATACACTATAGTCCTTAAGTCCTTTTACCTCTATAGAGTTAGAGTAGATAAATAGCTTACTAGGTATAGTAATAACGCCTTCTTTACGTAATTTTACTATAAGGGCGTAGTCTTTTACCTCCTTAGTAGTAAGAAAGGCGTAACTAATAATAAAGATATTAGGGGAAACCTTAGTAATAAAGGTAGTAAGGTTCTTTTTTAGCCTACTATAACCTCTTTATAGTAGTTGTTTTAGCGTAACTATAATAGTATTATAAACCTCTTTATATAGCTAGGGGCTTAGCGTAATAACTTCGTACGCTTACAGCTTGTTAGTTAGTTAAAGATTAGCGTTATTAATAGCGCTTTCTTAGTCTTCCTCCTATATATAGTAAGGTTTTATAATAGTAATATAGAAGTCTCTTAGGCTATAGGGAAGTTTAATAGTGTAGGTATAGCTGTTGTTAGTAATAAGCCGAAATAGACCTTTCTATCTATGTTTCTTACGCTATACGTATATAAGGGATTAAAGTAGGAGGGCTATAGTAGCTATAGTATCTAGGCTGTTTTATATAGTAAGCGCCTTATTAACCTATCTTTTTATATAGATTTAGCGTACTTCTTCTATTGCTTTCTTTATAGCTTCTACTTACTGCTAGGTTGTAGGTAATAGGGGGGAATTAACGGTAATATAGGGGTATATACTAAATATAAGAAAGGTAGAAATAAGACTATTTAGGCTAGTAGTATTATTAATTACTTTTACTATAAGTTAAAGTATAACTTTAGATTTTATATTTAATTTACTATAAATTACTTTATAGGCGTAGTAAAAAGTAGTATAATACCGTTTAACTTTACTAATACTCTAATAGGCTTTAATAGGTATTTCCTTTACTTTAATAGATAACCTTTAGGTAGTGCGTTTAAACTTAGCTATATAGAAATTAAGGCTAGCGTTTATAATAATCTAGTTTAGTAGACTAAGGTACACGTTAATCTAGTATATTTATAGTGCTTCCTATATATGTTTTATAGTAATAAAGCGTAAAAACCTTACTATATTAAACGTAGTAGCTTTATTAATAACGTAAAGCACTAGCTTATTACTATTAAGATATATTATATTTATAAGAATTTTATAGTTAAACTTATAGTTATTATAAAAGGTGAATTTAAAACTTCCTAAGGCTTTTACGTTTAGCTAGTAGTAATAGTAGAATCTATTAATCTCTTTAATTAATAAGATTTCTACTGTTTTACTAGTACGCTAAAGTACTTTATAAAGCTACTAAACTAATAGGTAGCTAAATCTATAGTAAATCTACTATAGTTTAGTATTAGTTAGATAGTAATTTACTACGCTTCGCTTAGGTATTTCTAAAAGCATCTATATGTAACCCTATTTATAAATAATAGGTATAACTGTTTTACCTTTAATAAGTAAGTTAGTAAGGTTATTAAATTTAATACTATTATTATCTATATTCTTTAGGTAGAGAAGAAATAGTGTATCTAAAGTTATAATATAGAAGGTAAGTTTACTAATTAGTATAGGTACTTTTATAGCTCTAAGGGACTTAAAATTCTTACTACTACTAAAATAAATACTAGCTTTACTAGTATAGGTTATATCTAGTAGTAGTTCTATATTAAGGTGCTTATAGAAGGCGTAATATTACTATTAACCTATAGTTAATATGTAGGCTACGCTAGTGTTAAGTATAATACCTTAGAAGGTTATTATAGTATACTGGTTGTTAAAGGTAAATACCTTACTATTACTGTTACTTTTTATAGTAAGCCTATAGTAGAAAAGGTTATTATAGGTAATTACGTAGAGGGTAGCCTAGTTATAAAGTTATTTAAAGACTTTAGGGCTATTAACTACTTCTTTACTATAAAAGGTTATAGATATAAAAAAGGTATTATTACTATAGGGGCTAGTATTCTTATTACTACTTTTATGTTTCTCTTTAGTTTTATTATAGGTAGTAGCCTTTAGTTCTTTATATTCTATAAGGAACTAGGTAAATTCTAGTAAAGTCTCTATAAAATATTAGCTCTTATATTTTTAAAAGGATGCTTTGCGTTCTTCTATTAAATACTTAGTTAACTAACAGCTAGTTTTACTATAAATAAAACACTTTTTTATAGTGAAATTCCCTTTTTTATAGGGTTTTTTATATAGGCTGCGCGTGTAGTTACGTTACTATTACTATAACTAATAGCTATTATAACTATTATACTTATAGTTAACCTAGAAGTAGCTATCTTCCTCTTAAGTCTAACTAGTATAATACTACGCCTTAGCTTTATAAATTGTAACTACGTTACTTATGCTATTATAAAGTTATATATAAAGTGCGTTATATTTTGCTAGCGGATTAAGGAGTGCTATAGCGTACTTAGGAATACCTTAGTAATAGGCGATTAATATATTGTAATACTCCTTATTGCTTAGGAGTCTATGTTGTTTTACTGATTTTATAAGTAAGTTTACCTTATTAATAAGAAGGTTAAGGACTTTAAGCTTGTTCTTACTAGGGTTCTTATAGGTAACTAGCTTAAAGTTAATATAGTAGAGCTTAGTTATATAGACTTAGTAGACTTTATCCCTTTTAAACTAGGCCTTAATCTCTACTATTAATGCGTTAAAATCACTAGTATACTTATAGAGGGTAGTAAAGTAATACTCCTATAGTTTACTAGTAAGTATAACTATAATTATAGTACTATATTAGCTATAATTTATCTCTACTTATACGTAAAGATTAATAAAGATAGGGAGTTTTAAGTTAATAGTTTTATAAGGACTAGCGCTATACTTTAATATAGTATTATTAGAGTATAGCTTAGTAAAGTCGGTTATCTAACGGGCTATGATTTTACTGTCTTTAGTTATTATAGGGAGATTTATAGTAATAGCGCTTATGTAGTAACTAGGTTAGCGACTTTCCTTAGGTAGTAGTAGCGTAAATTCTACGTTAAGGTATAAAGATTCCTTAATAAATAGGGTATCTATACGTTCCCTATATAGTTCTTATAGTAGGCTTATAGTTCTCCTTTAGTTATCTTATAGTATTTTGTTTTAACGGTTTAATAGGTATAAAAAATTAAAGTTATTAGTAATCTTATTATAGAAATTATTATCTTTAATTCTTTCTTAGAAGCTCCTAGACTTTTTTATAACTAAGTTAATTATCTCTTTATTCTATATAGGGAAATCCTTATAGTTAATAAGTTTATAGAGCTTATCTATAATATTAGAATTACTACTTCTTAGGATTTAGACTCCTTGTTTTATAAGAAATTTATAGAATTTAATAAGTAGGTCCTTATCTATAGCGTAAAAATTGTCTCTTAACTACCTACTAAAGAATAAATAGGTACTATCCTAGAGGTTAGCTTTAATTACGTTTATTTTAGTAAAAATTATTATTCTATAGATAATAATAGCACCTAACGCTTTTCTATAGTTATTATTTAGGAGGTTGTTAGGTATTTTGTTAATTTATATAATACCCTATAGTTATTTATTAATATAGTGAGTTAGTTTCTTTAGTATTTAAAATATAGCTTTAGGGTTTATAGTCTATAGTATAGGTTTTAGGGAGATTTACGCTATCTTTACTGCTTTTAATTAGGATCTTATAGTTCTTACTAGTACCTCTTCTACTTTAGATTCTTTATTACTTACTAGTAACGTATTTAATAGTAATTTTATAGGGGATTCCTCCTCTACTAGGGTTTTTAATAAAGAAGCTTTTAGTGCTATTCTACGCGTTACGCTTAAAGTAGAGTTATTATATAGGGTTTTTATTATTTTTAACTTTACTTATAGGTTACTCTTTAGTAACTATATAAAGGTTAGGTTATCTAATAGCGTATAAATTAAGGTGTTTTTTATAGTCTGGAATTAACTTCTTATAGAGTAATAAAGTTATAAAAGGGTGTAAGATAGCTGCGTATTCTTAGCGTCTTCTCTACTTACTAAGGGGGTAAGTTACTTATTTGCTTTAAATTAGCTAATTAGGCTCTTTACTACTATATTAAGTAATAAGGGGTCTTTTTAGTAAGTAGTATAAAATAATTATAAGTTATATCTATAAGTGGTTTTGTTATATACTCTTTATCTATAGAATAACTCTCTTTAGGCGTTTCTCCTAGTTAAATTGTCTCTTCTAGTAAATCCTTACTAATCTGTAGTAAATTATAGTAGTAGTTACTATAAAGTTAACTACTAATCAGTGTTAGTATATTATAAGGGGTTGTAATATAGTTAACTGTATGTATTAATAGGTAAGTGATAAATAAGGGGTTTTAGTTTAATTATATGTAACTAGGAAGTGTAACTATTGTGGGCTGCCTGGTTAAATAGGCGGTGAAATATACCGTTAGCTGTAGTGGATACTACGGCTAAACCATAGCTAATAGCTATAGTGGGTTATTAGGGATAAACCCGTTAAACCCGGTGGGTTTAGCGATACTTAGCATTGTAATAATTACCTTTATTAAAGATATTAATAGGTTTATACTTCTTTTTAAAGGAGTCTAAAGCTATAGTATCTTTAACTAATTTAATAGGTTTCTATATAGCTTTAGTAAAACCCTTTTAGTATACTAGCGTTTAGTACGTTCTTATTTTTCCCTTACTATACTATTATATACTAATTATTTCTATAATATACTATTCTTTTTTACTATTTTTTATTAAAGGGAAAGGCTATACGTTATAAGCTTTTTAGCTTAGTAAAAGGTTACTCTTAGTATAGTATAATAAGTTTATATAAAATTAGTTATAGATATTACTAAGTACGTTAAGTTTAACTATAAGGGGTGTTATAAAATAAAGTAGATAGATAGGCTAGAGGAGGATATCCCTATAGGTATATAAATATTTATATACCTATAAAGTATAATAATCCTTTATACTATTAACCTCCTTTAGGGGAAAGTTAACTATAATAATACCTTACTTCTAAGACCTACCTTTTTATTTTATAACCTCTATTTAGTTTCCTTATTATTACTTACTTTTATTATTCTTTACTTTTACACTATATTACTTTATAAGACGCTAGTATAATACTCTACTACTATTATAGCCTAACTATTCCTATTAAATCTAGAATAACTACTAAAAGGGCTATATTAAGTAGTAGTATAACTACTTTAGTTTTACCTTATAATATTTTCTCTTTCTTTATAAACCTAAGGTAAAGATACTCCTCTACCTTAATAGAAGTTCTAAGACTTTAAAAGTAGTATAAGTAAGCTCCTTTAGCTAAAGTATATTACTAAGTTATAGTAACTATATATATAGCTTAAATAGTTTCTATTATATAAAGTTATAAGGAGTTTTTTTAAAAGTCTATAAGATAGTATCTTTAACTTTATATTTATAAAGTTTAATAGTAATATATTATACTATAAAACTAATAGGTAGGATATAGACTTCTACTTAGATAATAAATACACTAATAATAACTACTAGGTTAAATCTACTATTAAGATAGTAAAAAGGATTATTAATAACGTAAGATAAAACTTAGTAGTTTTCTTAAGATTATTTACTAATAGATTACCTATACTGCTCTTATAAATAAATTTCTAAACCTCTTAGTTATTAGAAAACCTAGTTATACTAAAAAAGAAGATAACTAAGTAGGTTTTAAAACCCCTAAAGAAAATTCTTCCTTAATAACCTAACTTAAGGGTTAATAAGACTATAGGAGAATTCTATAATAGATATAAGGATAGCCCTCCTATAGTATCTCTACCTAAGGTACTAAAAAATTCTAATATAATATAGCGTTTACTAAAAGGTAAAAAACTAGAAATTATAGGCCTACTTAGGTAAAATACTAGCTTACTAGTAGAATAATACTAAATAGCTAGCTAGCTAATTTAACCTTTTCTAATATAATATAATATATAATAATAGTAAACCTTATTACTACTAGCTATAGAGGTTTAATAACTACTCTTCTTAATATAATTCCTAATACTTAGTAGTTTCTTAGTTAGTATAGGTTACTACCCTTATAGACTAGGTATACTAGGCTTTTAGCCTACTTAGACACTACTAGGTTTAGCTTATTAACTCCCCCCCTTAAGGTAGATAGTATATATACTGCTTTACCTTTAAAAACTAGCTATATACCTAATACCTTTAGTTATACTACTATACTTAGGTATACTACTAAACGTCTTTATATAAAGAATATACTTTATTTTATTAAATATAATAGTAAGGTAGATATAAGTATTTTCTTACTACCTACCTCTCTAATAGCTAGAGATTTTAACTCTCTAGCTATTAATACCTATAAGAGGGTAGAAATAACTAATAGTAAATATCCCTTATTTAGTAGTAGTACTAATACTACTACTAAATATATTTTAGTTTATAGATATATTTTTTTTACTATAGTATACTAAATATAAATCTTTAGAATATTATCTAATAGTATAAATACCTTAAAATACACCTTAACCTATTTATAGATACCTATAAGGGTTATTATCTTCTAGCTAAACGCTAATATAAAGCGTTACTTACTAAACTCTATCTTTTATAACTACTATATAACTTACTACTATAATATAAAGTTATAAACCTAGGCTATTTAAGTAGTATACTATAATACCTTATTACTATAGTACTTTAGTTAGACGATTTACTAATACCTTAGGGGATAAGCCTAAAACTAATAGGAATTTTAACTTATAACTAAAGAATAGTAATAGCTAAGATAGTAAGGATAGGCTACTATTACTTAATAGATTAAAGAATACTTTAGCTTTACTTTAGTAGACGCTAAAAAATAGTTTTAGAAAAACTACTTTACTATAAAGAAAATTAATAGCTAAAGTAATATTTATATATTTACTTAAAGCTACTTTAAGTATATAAGAGTATAAAGAGATTAAACCTAACGTTAATAGCTAATAAGGTTTTATAATAACTTTACCCTATAGCTTAGATAGTTCCTCTATAAGCCTAAAGATAATAACTTCTTAGATAGATATATTACTTATACTAAGAAATAATATAAAGCACTATAAAACGTACTACCTAAATCTCAATATAACCTAGTATATATTAATAACGCTACTAACTATAATAGTAAAGATATAATATACTAAGGAAACGTAATAGTATAACTAAAAGCTATATAGGCTAGTTACTTAGAATCTTATAATATAAACCCTTCTAAAGATAAAAAGGAAGAAACTATATTCTAAGGATTAAGTAGTAGAAATAATTAGTATAGTTAAGATAACTATAGATATTATAGAAATTACTATAGAAACTATAGAGGATACTAATTCTATAATAACTACTAAAAAGAAGACTACTAAGATAATACTAAACGTTATATAAAAGATTAATAACCCTAGTAGAAAGTTAAGTAAAGAGGTAGATAGAGATAACGTATATATTATACTTAAAAAATTAATAGGCGTAATAACATATAATTTATATAGGAAAATAATAAGAACGCTTAGACTTATATTAATAAACTTATTAATAATAGGTATATTCTTAAAGGCACTAAGGAAGTTCCCTTATATAAGATAAAGAGTATAGACTTTATAGCTACCTTATTAAAGTAAGAGTTACTATTACCTAAAGAATAAAAGAGGGTTATTAAACCTAGTAATAACTATATCCTATTATAAAGTAAGATTAAAGAGTACCTTACTTAAACGCTTTTAGATAATAACTTTTTAGCTATAATAATAACGCCTTTTATACTATTAGCCTTTTTAAAAGATATAGTTTTAAAACCTAATAGAGGAATTAACTAATATAATAATACTATAAATTTTACCTTTTAACTAAAAGAAGTCTTTAAAGTAGTTATTAAACCTAATAAGAAATATAAACGCTATAAGTATACCTATTTTTAAATTAAGGTATATACTAATAAGAATTTAGAAGATTACTTTATCTATATTAATATAGAAGTATTAGTTATCTTAGTAAAGTAAAAGTAAGTAAAGAAGTTTACTAAGAATCTAAGGTTTTTACTTATAAAGCTATAAAAAGTAAGTATAGTTAAGTTATCTTTTATACTCTTAAAAAATATTACTTTTAATATATATATTATTAGTATAGTGAAAGGTATAAAAGTAAAGGTTTATACTATAATAATAGCTAAAGTTATAAAGAAACTTCTAGCCTAATTACTTTTAGAAATACTATTTTATAATAACTATAGTATAGTAGTAGATTTTAATAAGAAGTAAGTAAAACTTTAATCTTCTTATAATATAATAATCCCTACTATAGTTAAATACTACTACTTAGTATTATAATAAATTACTTCTTAGTTTATAGTAACTATTAAGCTAAAAGAACTTAAGTATCTCCCTATAAACCTTATTAACCTTTTAGAGAGATTTATAAAAGATAGGAAGTAGTAACCCTACTATATATACTCTAAATACGTATATATCTTTAACGCTATTACTAATTTAAAAACCCTAAAAGTTATACTAGTATATAATAATATAGTAAAACTAATAACTATTAAGAAAGGTATAAAGGTAGTATAAATCGCTTTAAACTAAGGTAAAAAGACTACCTAGGTAATTAGTAAAAATACACTAAATACTATTACTTATAGTAATTTAGTAAATTTCCTTAATATTACTAATAAATTCCTAGATACTATAGAAGAGTTTACTATAGGAGTAAATAACACTAAAAAACCCTATAAAACATATCAATACTAAAGGAAATACTAAAATACAGTATAATAAAGCCTAAAATATATCTAGTAATAGTTAATAAATATAGTATAGAGATTTATATAAATAATAAGGAGTTTACTAGTAAGATAAAAGTAGTACTTAATAAATACTATATCTACTATAATAAAGAGATAGTACTTATTCCTAATAAGAACTATATAAAGATTAACCTTATTAAGAGATAGTAAAACTAAAGGTAGAATATCTAGGTCTTTCTATTAGGTCTTAAGGATATAGAGTTCCTTAACGCCTATTAGAATAAATAATATAAGTTAGAGAAGATTAGTTAGTAATAAGGCTTTACCTCTATTATATACCCCCTTTTTATTATATAGAAATACTATATAGATAGAAAAAAGGATAAAAGTTAAGTAGTTATAAATATATAACCCCTTAATAAGTAGGTAAGTCTAGACGTTTATCTTCTTTTAGACTAAGATAAAATTATAGGCTATTTAAAAGGTAAAAAGCGTATAATAATATTTAACGCTACTAGGTTCTTTTACTAGCTTAGTATATACTCTAAGTATTAGGATAGAATAGTAATAATTAGTCCCTATAGACTTAAGTATTCTAATATTACTATTATAGGATTTAAGAATTCCCTAGCGTACGCTTAGCGCTTTATAGACTACCTATTCTTTAAGTATTAACACTTTATTTATACGTATATTAATAATATTATAATCTTTAGTAACTTTAATAAAGAGTACCTTTAGTATATAGAGATAGTTTTAAATATTCTTAATAAATACTAAATCTATATTAACGTAAAGAAGTTCTTTACTAGCTTCTTTAGTATAAAGCTTCTTAGTTATATTATTAATAGTAAGGGTATCTATAAGATAGATAATTATATTTATATATTTAAGAAGCTAGTTTTTCTATATAGCCTATATAACCTTAAGATATATTTTAGGATAGGTAGCTAGCTTTATATAAAGTTACCTTAGTTTAATATAATTATATTACCTTTTTAGTAAAGAAAAATAAAATTAGTAGCCTAACTAAGATAAAATAAAGTTATTAAGCTAGGTACTATACGTTAGGTAAGAGTAAAAATTATTATAAAGGAGATATTTAACTTCTTACCTAAGGAGATTAATATATAGAATACGCTATAAAAGAAACTTTATAACTAGGTAATATAATATTACTATAAGCTTAAGAAACTACTATTCTTTAAGATTAATATATATATTAGTAGATTTAGGCTTATAGTTTTTTAGTTAGATTATAACTAAAATAGTAAAGATATACCTAGTATTAATATAAAAATAGAATATATGAAACCTATCCTTTTTTTTTCTTAATTTATAATAGTAATAGAGAAACGTTTTAGTACTATAGAAGCTAAAATTATAACTATTATATAGGCTATAAAGAAGCTTGGAAAACTAGTATAATCTAACTACTAGAAAGTAAATATCCTTATAAACTATATAGTAGCTATAAGAATTATTACTTATATATTACTAAGAACTTTTAACTTAAATAAGGTAAATCTTAAGCTTATAAATACTACTAACTACTTCTCTTAGTACTACCTAAAGATCTTTTATATACTAGGTAAGCTAAATATTATACTAAATATACTTTCCTAACTACTAGTTACTTAACCTAACCTATCTAAGTACTTCCTTAATAAAGATAAACTTATAGATATTAATAATAATAATAATATAGATATAGTAGCTATAGTATAGTATATAGGTAATAAACCTTTAGAACTTAGGAAAGCTACTATAATTATAGTGTAAGTTAATAATAAGTTTATATAGGAAATTATAAAGGGATACTAAAGTAATAAGAAGCTAAAGAATCTAAGGAATTAGATTTAGTAAATATAGGTAGATAAATATAACTATATAACTCTAGATAAAGTAGAAAGAGACTAATAACTACCTTAGGAAAAGCGATATTAACTCTAGGTAGCTATTCTTCTATAGGAAATTAATAACTATAGACTATTATTTTATATATTAATAGATAGAGTAAGGAGACTCTATATCTTAAAGCCTTTAGTAAGAAGGGTTTTTACTCTTACTTATAATAAGAAGTTTTACTTTAGGCGTAAGAGAATACTTATAGAACTTTAGAACTACTATATCTATAGGAAGGTAAAGCTTATTAAGATATATATTACCTACTACTTAGTAATATAGTTAAAAATAGGTAATAGATTAGTTATAATTAAAAGAAAACTAACTAAATAGCTTCTCTTAATAATAGTTAGTATATTTACCTCTTATTATAAATTTTAATAGTAGTAAAGGGTTAATATCCTATAGTATTATAACGTAGTTATACTACTACTTAATATAGTTAAAAATAGGTAATAGATTAGTTAACTTACTAATTATTAAGCTATAGCTAGTAGTACTAGCCCTTATAGGCTATCGTTAGGTAGGGCTCCTATAGACTAACTATATACCGGCCGACTAGTAGATTATAGTATCTCTAGTAGGATCTATAGCTAGGCTAGGTAATTTATAATAGCTACTTTATCTTATAACACCTAGCGTGTTAGGGTAACTAAATAGATTACTAGAAACCTATTAAATCTCTCTAACCTATTATAACAATTAGTATTTTATATTATACTATATCTATAGACTTTATTACTAATATACTAGAAGTCTTAACCTAGAATAGTTTCTAGGTATTACCTAACTTTAACGTGTTTAACTACCTTTATACTATAATATATAAGTTTAGTAAGAAAGTTTTACTTATCTTAAGTTACACTAAGTATAAAGCTTACTAGTAGGCTTAGGTACTTTTTTAAACTCTTATATTATATAACTAAGGCCTACTAAACGCTATTATTAGTAATTATAACCTAAAGTTTATTTTAGTAGTCTAAGTAAAGATTTTTAAAGCTTTAAAGGTAAGATTACTTATATTTACTATATATTACCTTTAGACTAATAGGTAGAGTAAGAGAATAAATTAAATAGTTAAGATTACTATCTATTCTTTTATATATACTAACCTTAATATACTATAGATTAATATCTTACTATCCCCCTAATACTCTCTTAATAACTTACTTACTATAATAATAAGCTAATTACTAAATAAACTAGTACTTAGGTTTTACTTTAGAACTATATTAAAGTATATTAGTAAGTAGAGAATCCTATTAGAATTAATTAATATATTATATAATACTTACTAAGTAGAAGCGTAAACTCTTATTAATATAGTAGAAATAATAAGAAAAAAGTAATATAACTAATACTATTACCTAGTGAATTTTACTATAGGTAATAAAGTATTTTTTTACTTTAGTAGAAGATATTTACTACCTAGAAAACCTAAAAGGAAGTGGTTTTTATAGCATACTAGACCTTTCTATATTACTTAGGTAGTTAGGCCTAGCGCCTATAAACTTAACTTACTAGCTTACTAAAGAGTTTACCTAGTAGTATTAATAATATAGTTATAGAAAGCGCTAAATAGAGAAGACCTATTTAGTTATAAAAAGATCTTTTTTAAACTAATAAAAGTTAATAAAATAAAGAAATATAAAGTTAAGAGAATTATAAATTATAAAGTAACCTAAAGGAAAGCCTAACTATTAGTTAAGTATTTTATTAAGTAGAAAAAGTACTTACTAGCTTCTAATATATAGAAACCTTATAAGAATCTTAAGCCTAACGCTATTAACCTTATTAAGACTTATAAAAAAGAATAAGTAATTAATTAGACTACTAAGTATATAAAGAAGTAAGGATAAAAACTAGCCTTAGCTAACTTCCTTTAGACCTTACTATAGACGTCTATAGATAATTTATAAAGTATTATAAACGCCTTAGGGAATCCTATAGTCCCTAATTTAGTTTTAATAATAATAAAGTATTTATTTTCTTAATAAGGGTAATAATAACTTATAGAAAGGCCTTTAGCCTATTTTTCTTTATTAAGATATATAGTTTTTATAATAGTTTTTACTGAAATAACTATATTTATTTTTCCTTTTAAAAGGAGGAAGAAGCGCCTACCTATAATAGGTAGTTATACCTTCTTTACCTTTAATAGCTAGTAGCTAGAAAAAGGTATATTAATTTACCTACCTACTAACCCTCTATTTTTCTTTTTTTTATATACTATTTATTATAAATATAAACCTTATAATTTTTTTACTTTTTACTACTTTTTATACTTTTATTTACTACTTTCTTTTTACTTATTATAAAGTAATATAATAAGACTTATACTTCCTTTTTATATACTTTATTTAAAACTATATAGTAAGCTACTATAGTAAATCCTTAGCATTTTTTACTTATTTCTAATAATCTTATAAACTAGGATAAGATTAACTTTAACCCCTTTATTAATAATAAGACTACTAAGGCTACTAACTAGACCTAGACCTAGTAGGTATCATACTTCCTAAAGTCTACCTTTAAATTAGTTAATATTTCTACTACCTAAGAAACCTTTTCTACTAGAAACTAATACTATATTAATAACTATAATACTATAGATAATATAGTTATTAATACTAATAAGGTAAATACTAGCTATAATAAGGACTTTAGTAATAACTCTAAGTTATTTATCTCTTCTACTAATACTAACCTCTATAATATACCTTATAAAATAGAGGAAGATACTAAGGAAACCTTATAATAGATTAAGGACTATAAGGCTAAGCTAAAGTATAAGAAATATATAAAGCGTTACACGTTTAAGGTTACTTACTATAAAAAAGTTAATAAGTATATTTATACTATAGGTAGTAGCCTTAATAGTACTACTTTTACTAAGATTTATAGTAATATAAAGACTAAGGCTTATATTACACTAGGTATACTAACTAACTTAGTAACCCTAAAGAAAGATATAGGTAAGACTATTAAGAAGAATACTCTTAAAACTATTAATAAGAAGAAGTTTAGTATCCTTAGTTATACTAAGGCTATTAAGCGCTTTAAAGAGGTAGTTAAAGACTATACTAATAATATTTTTATTTATAAGATTTACGTTTAGCTAAAGGATTTCTATAACTATTATAAGAATAGTATTACTAACTAGTATACTTCTCTTTTATCTAATATATACTTCTACTAAATAGTTACTAGCTCTATAGAGAATATACTTTCTAAGTATAAAAAGAATAAGCTTTAGTTTAGTAACTTTTCTTTTTATATAGTGTTAATTAGCTTTACCTTTATATATTAGGTTAGATAGAGTAACTCTTAGGTTATAAGTACTTTTTTACTACTTTAGTAATTAGACTTAATTTCTATTCTAAAGATTATATATACGTATAATACCTAAAGCTAGACTATTCTCCTTAATATAATTTAAGACTATATTACTAATCTAGATATAAAAGTTAATAACTATACTATTAAGGCTAACGTTACCTATAAGGTTATTAATATAGGTATAGCTACTACTAAGTTATATAAGTTAGTTATTAAGGAGTATTTTAATAGTATTTACTAAATTACTAAAAACTTATGTAAGAAGGCTAAGAAATCTAAATATCTAAAAGCCCTTATTAACAGCCTTAATTACTAACTTTAGAAGCTAACTTAGAAGGTTATTCTACTTAATAAGAACACTAGTAACCTTAACGCCTTTAATAAGTTTAGAGGTAATAAGTTTAAAGCCTTTATTAATAAGGTTACTAATATAAAGAAGAAACTCTATAATACTATTAAAGATAAGTATGTATATACTTTAGCTTCTTAATTTACTTACACCCTATTAGTTATAATTCCTTAGTATACCACTAAGTATATACGCTAACCTAACTTACTAGCTACCTTAGCTTAAGGTAGTAGTAAGAAGTACTATACTATAGGAATTAATTTTAAAGATAATAAGTAAAAAAGGAATATATAGGATATAGGAGAAAAGTAATAGATAATATAGTAGATTAATAGTAACTTCTTTTTCTATATTTTAGTATACTTAGGATAAGTATTTTTTCTAAAGGGGGGTACTTATTATAGAATAAAGTAGATAGATAAGCTAAAGGAGAATATCCTTATAGGTATATATATATTTATATACCTATAGAGTATAATAATCCTTTACGCTATTAACCTCCTTTAGGGGGAAGGTTAACTATAAGAATACCTTACTTCTAAGACCTACCTTTTATTTTATAACCTCTATTTAGTTTCCTTATTATTACTTATTTTTATTATTTTTTACCTTTATACTATATTACTTTATAAGACGCTAGTATAATACTCTACTACTATTACAGCCTAACTATTCCTATTAAATCTAAAACGGCTGTTAGGAGGGCTGTATTAGACCTACTATGTAAGTGTTAGAAGTAAGAGTTAGAATAACTCTTAATACTTCTATTCTTAGTAATATTTCCTTTATTATAAGGAGTATTACGTAATATATATATATATTTATAATCTACTAGTTTAGTAGATTAATATATATATTAATTACGTAATTAGTATGATTACGTAATCAACCGAAGATTCTAGAAGATAGTTAGAGGAGTAAGATTAGCTTTATTTCTCCTCTCTTCTTCTATCTAGGTTAACGTGTTTAAGTTAGGGTTATTATCTTACGCAACTAAGGGTTACGTACGACATTCTAATTTATAAGTAGCTAACGTTTGTATGGAATATTCTAGTAAGCTAGATATAGTTATATAAGGGACTATTTAGTATAGTTTTATCTTCTGTTTTCTTCTCTCTCTAAGTAAGTAATATCGATAGTAACAATCTAACTATTATACTCTCTTTACCTCTAATATATATCCTTATATTTATATTACTACTCTACCCCTTTATATCTTATATTCTTACTTCTATAAGATATATCTTTATATAAGGTTATATACCTTATATTTTATTCTATCTCTTTATATTTATAAGAGAGATAGTAAACCTATTATACTAATAGGTTATAAGCCTAGGTTATTAACCTGTGGTTCTACTACTTTATTAGTAGCCTACTTTATCTTTTACTTTATTACTTAGTAGCTCTATTATACTATTGTTATTTATAGGAATAATAAGGTAGAAAGAGTAAGCCTTTATTATCTTCTATACTTAAAGGTAGTAATAATATCTACTTAGATAAAGGCAGTATAAGTCCTTTAATATAAGGCTACATAAGATCCTTTATCTAAGAGGTAGTATAAGTCTAATAAGTATCTATAAGTCCTCTACTTATAAGAGGTAACTTAAGTCCTAAAAGGCAGTTATAAATCCTCTATTTATCTGCTTATCTTTATTATTACTAGAAATCTAGTAGAATAGTAGAACTTATTAAGGCTACTATAGGCTGTTTAATGCCTAACGAATAGAAACTCCAGGGTACTAAAAACTGGAATTCCTAGATTACTTCTATTTATCTCTTCTTTAAGCTTTTAAAGCTAGATACTTATTTTAAAAAAGAAGAGAGATATAAGGATATATCTAAAGATCAGAAAACATAAGCCTTATTAATTATAAGGCAGAATCTTTTAAAAGAGCCCTTATCCTTAGTCTTTAACTTAAAGGATCTAAAACAGACTTTAACTATTCTAAAGTCTTCTTATAAGGGTACTAGCCCTGTTCTAAGGCAACAGTTATACTTAGAATTTCACGCTATTAAACTAGAGAGTTTTAATACTTTAAACAAGTTTATTAGCTCTTTTAAAGGTTATATCTCTAAGTTAAATAACGTAGGGGCTAAAATAGAAGATATAGACTAAAAGACGGTCTTTATAGCTACTTTAAGCAGTTATTTTCCAGTATGGGCTAAAAGGCAAAGAAGTGCCTTAAGAACTAAAGAACCTCTATCTTTAGAAGCCCTTATAAACGATATATTAGACGAAAATAGGCGGGAAAACGATACCCCTATGTCTAATTATAGTAGAAATAACCTTTATAATAAGGGTAACTCTACTAAAGAGGTTAAAAGTCCTTTTAATAAGGATAAACCTTATAAGTAGTCTAATAAAAGACCTATAAGACCTAAACAAAAGGTCTATAACCCAGAATTAAACCCATAACACTTACAAAAGCCTAAGGCAACTTTTGTAATAAACCACCAAGCTAATAAGCCTCTTAAGGCTGAAAAATCAACAGACCTTTATACTTATAAGGCTTATTCTCAACCCTTTAACAATTAAAGGGATAAATAGCTTTATAACACAGGTTCTACAGTCTATATTACAAATAATAAGGACTATTTTATAAAATTAACTATAGATAAAGACATACCTATAGTTAATACAGGAGCTAGTCCTATTATACCTAAGGGAATAGGAACTATATTACTTCCTATCTATTTTAAAGGGGAAATTAACTATATAAGGTTAAATAATACCTTATATATACCTAACTTTCCTATCTCTATATTTTTAGGCCTTTTATACTATAAAGGCGGTAGATTCCTAATTAACTAGAATCTATATAATAGTAATAAGGAACCTTTTGCTAATATTAATATAGTAAAAAGGGGATTTTACCTTAATATTACTATAAATATAAAGCCTAAAAAAAAACCTCTTAAACTAGAAGAGGATATAAAGGCTTTATCTTTAGAAGAATCTAAAGATTATTTATCTTCTACTTCTATTATAGAAGAAATTATAGAAGATAATATAGAAGATAATATATCTTCTAATATAGTAGATAATACCTCTAAAAAGGGAGAGGCTTTTACTACTATAACAGAAGAATAGCATTAAAAATTAGGCTATCCTTCTTACCCTTACTTAGTTAAAACCGCTAAGTTAACTAAGGGTATTCCTTTAGAAAAATTAAAGGAAGAGGACCTATATTATCCTAACTGCATAAGCTCTAAGTTAACTAGGCAACAGCCTAAAGTTAACTATAATAGAGCTAATTTTCCGTTAGAGAGAATCTATATAGATACTCTTAAAATAACGCCTACTTCTATTAACGGAAATAACTACGCTATACCTTTTACAGACGACTATTCTAGCTTTAGAGATATTAAATTCTCTAAGAATAAAGAGGATATTATTAATATCCTTATTAATAAGCTAGAATACTATAAAAATTAGGGTTTTAGTTACCTTAGAAAACTACGCCTAGATAACAGTACTGAATTTAATATAGGGGAATTAACCTCCTATATTAAAGAAAAAGGTATTATACTAGAGCCTTCTACACCCTATACACTAAAACAAAACGGTATAGTAGAAAGAATAAATAGGGCTATCCTAGATAAATCTAGGACTATTATAGTAGCAAATAACTTACCTAAGTTCTTATAAGATATTATCCTAAGAGAAACCACTAAGTTATTAAATTATACTACTATAAAACGCCTAGAAAAAACCCCTATAGAGGCTTTTCTAGACTACTATTGTCCTAATTAGGATAATAAACCAGACTTATCTAATATACGTAAAATAGGCTCTAAAGTCTTTATCTATAAGCCTAAGGAAAAACGTATACAATTAGATAAGTTAAATACCTATATAGAAGAAGGTATTTACCTAGGAAAAGAGGGGAGTAATATATATACTATATATATTCCCTCTAGGCCTTATAAGTCCTCTATAGTAAGGACTTTACATATTAAATTTATAGAAAGTACTATAAGAGAGGGAGAAAAAATCACTATTCCTTTTAGTACTTCTATAAATCCCTCTTTAAATCCTACACCTTCTAAAACCACTATAGAGGTTAATATACTTTCTATAAGTAAAGAAGAAAAGGATAAATATAAGGCCTATAATAATACTATAAACTATAATTATAGTATTTAACCTAAAGAGCCTACTACCTTAAAACAGGCTTTAGAAAGCCTTAAAAAAGAATAGTAGAAAGAAGCTATATTTAAAGAAATATCTACTATTATAAAAAGGGCTACTTTTTAAGCAAAACCAGTAATAGTATTAAAGTCTACCTCTAGGGTACCTTTAACTATTAAATAGGTCTTTAAGAGAAAAATTAATATTAACGGTAATATTAATAAATATAAGGCTAGACTGGTTGTTAGAGGCTTTAAATAAAAATACGGCCTTGATTATTTCTAGACCTTTGCAGCTAGAAGTAACCCTACTACCTATAGGGTACTTCTTGCTATAGCAGCTACTTTAGACTAGGAAATCTAACAAATAGATATTGTTGGAGCTTTTTTATATAGTGATTTAGAAGAAGAAGTCTATATTAACCCTTCTAATATCCCTTTAACTGAATTCTTTATTAAAAATCCCGATTTAAATACTATAGGTTAGGATAATAAAGAAGATTAAATTATACTACTATTAAAAGCCTTATATAGACTAAAACAGAGTCCTAGGCAGTAGCAGTTAAAGATAAAATCTATATTAAAAGAAATAGGTTTTATATCTTTAAAGTTAGACGAAGCCACTTATTATAACTAGGATAAAAATAATCCTTATTATATTATTACCCACGTTAATGATTTTCTTATACTTAATAAAGATATTAAGTATATAGAAAATATAAAGGGTAAAATCTCTAAATATATAGAGATATAAGACTTAGGCGAAGTTTGTAAGTTTCTAGGGCTTTATATAACTAGAAATAGACCTAATAGGTCTATAACTATATCACAAGCCCATTATATCTAGTAACTATTAGAGAGGTTTAACCTTAAAGATACCTCTATTAATAATATACCTATATTAACAGGTATATTAAACGCTAAGAAAGGGAACGAAATAGAAGGATATAAGCCTTCTAAAGAGCTTATAAAGCAATACCAACGCCTTATAGGTTCCCTTATATACGCTATGTTTATGACTAGGCCGGATATTGCCTATAGTATATCTTTTACCTCCTGTTACCTTTATAACCCCTTAGAATTCCTACTTAAATAAGGAATAGGTATATTAAAATACTTAAAAGGGACTATTAACTATAATATTACCTATAAGGGTGATAATAATAGTCCTTATATACCTATACTAGTAGGATATACTGATTCTGACTGGGCTAGTTATAAAGAAACTAGAAAATCTACTTCTGGTTATCTTTTTACTTTAAACGGAGGTCCTATTAGCTAGAAATCAAAAAAACAGTTAACTATATCTTTATTAACTATAGAAGCTGAATTTAATAGTTTATAAGAAGCTATTAGAGAAGCTATATGGTTAAAAGGCTTATTATCTGAAATAGGGTATAATATAACCCCTATAACTATAAAAACAGATAATAACAGCGCCTTAAGCTTAGCCTATAACCTAGAATTTCATTAAAGGACTAAGCATATAGCTATATACTATTATTATACCTAGCAAGAGGTTAAAAAAGGCAATATAGAAGTAGAATATATTCCTACTTCTTCTATGCCTGCAGACGGCTTAATAAAACCCTTAAATAGGGTTAAATTTCTAGAATTTGTTAAGCTTATAGGCTTATATAATAAAAATAAGCCTATATAATATAACGTACATGCATAGTGAGTGACGCATCATAGTGAGTGACGCACTCTTCCTTACCCTTCTACCTTTTATATAAGTAAATTCAACCATAAC
>JASUDE010000574.1:0-28322 GCA_034509685.1 Colletotrichum cereale | reverse complement strand
AGTGGTAGTGGTGGTTGTGATAGTATCATTTTTGGGGTGACCGAAATGCAGGGGTGACCGAAAAGTGGGTGCTTTGACTTAACGTCAGGACTGACTGGCTTTCCGTCAGCCACAAATCGCGTGTCGTGGCCGAGTAGGGCTCTATTCATCTTTTTGCCCCAGTTATTCCACATGTTCAGGTGCCGCGGGTAATACAAAGCCTCTGCGGCATCGCGAGTGGCAAGAATACCGCCTGGCCTGAGGACTCTTCTCACTTCGGTCATTGCACTGGCGGCTTGGCCTGGTCCAGTCAGGTGAACGAAGATTTGGCTAGCGTAGACGACATCAAAAGCATTGTCAGGGAATGGGAGACCTGCCAGCACATCGGCCTGGAGGCAGTTGATCTTGGCAGCGTCATCAACTTCCAGTGTGCCTGCTGTCTTCATATCCTCAATACGTTTTCGCGTCATGTCGATGCTAATCCCCGATAAGTCGATGGCGGTGACCGAGGCGACTTGAGGCGCTAGACCTATGGTGATGCTACCAGGGCCGCAGCCGAGATCAAGGAGCTTGTCTGTAGGCTTTAAGAAAGGCAGCAGTGCAAACGCTTCGGTCTCGGCCCCGCGAGCGACCTGGAATTTGGTGATTGAATCGGAGTAACCCATTCGATATGTGTTACCAACCGGGCTGCTTTTAGCAATCATGTCGACCTGTAAGGAATTTGGAGAGAGAATAGTTTAGTGATGACTTGAAAAGTGTGACACTTTGAACCCTGATGTGTGGAAAAGGCAACATGATGGACTAGAGACAAAGATTCTAAATCAAGTGCTGGATACTCTTAAACTTCTATGCCCCGTTACAGCGGAAAAACATGCCTCGTAAGTAGTGATCCTGCTCCCTGAAACCTTCTCAGCTCTTACTTTGGATTTGATATTCGTTGGCTATTCTCCCTACCGTGCCGCACAAAGCTGCACTGTATTCATCACTACTGCCACTAGGAAACTTTCGAGGCTCTTACTTTAGGCTTGCTTTTAGGCTTGCTAAGCACCCGGTTTCGGATTTCACTTTTCGCATAAAGTTTCTTGCCCCATGCCTACAGAATGTAGTCATATGCTACGAGTTAGAGCACGCAGCAGGGCATATAGGGATAGGTTTTAGAAAGGCTTAATTTTATGAAGAGAGATATGCTCAAATGACAGCCCTATATATAGGTGGGATACACGAGTAATGAATGATACGATGTGGGTCATGGCATAAATAAGTGAGTAAGATAAGTTTTCTAGAAAGAGTTCCGACGTGTGAGCATGTAAGACGGCCGATCCGGAGTGCGAGTATCTCGTATAATGATAGTTAGAAGTGAAGCTATCGCGACATCATACGTATGACAAAACTAGGGATTGAATGTTGATTAGCGACCAGGAGACTGTATTCAAGATTCCAGGTCTTGAAATATGGGCACGGCCGACGAAGCTACTTTATTTCAATGAACAGCGTAAACGAGAGGTTTTCACATCTTGTAACTTTAGGTTGTAAATTGACCTGCCACGTGCTCATTTTGAACTAGTTATTGCAAATTACCTCGCTGATCGGATTAGTTACCCACTGGCACTGGCATTCCAGCCTCGCGGTAAACAAACGCAAGCTCTTTCGGTAGTGCTTTGCCCTCTCTCGCCCTCAAGGCAGTCAAAGCTTTGAGTTTGTTTGCAGCCCACCCATCACTAGTCTCAGCCTGGCGCTCCGATTGCTCACGACTGAGCCGCGGGATGAGGGGACTTGGCATAGGTACCATGGGCATATCGCCTTTAGCACGAACGACCACCAGAGAGCTCACACGATCCACAGTAGTAAGTCTGCCCGGGACCCTCACGACACGGTGAAAGACACCCTTTAGAACGCCGTTTGTGAGTAGCTCCAGGCCTTCCCCAATGTTGACAACAACACATCCAACCTTCGGCCTGACCCATTTGAATGTCCCCGGCTCGAGTGGATGCTGTACCTGCAAACCCGGGCAAGGGGCGAGTAGAATACCCATGGAGGAAAGGTCCTTGTGAGCGTGGAACGATATACGCTCGGCTTTCTCCCGATCCCCGAAGCCCGGGTGCCGTACCATCCGCAAAAAGTCGCTGGACGGATCCTCCAGACGGTGGGCCGATGTCAAGGTGTTCGGCTCAAGCTGCAAATGCTTCTCTAAACAGACGAGAATGCAGTTCGCGATCCAGTTGCCTGCGCGTGCCACCCCTCGGAATAGGTCTTCGTGCGGCGCAAGCCAAGGCGGCAGATCTAAAGGGGGGGCGCCCGGGCTGAAAAGCTCGTAATTCGGAATCTTTATGAGTGTTATTCACCCTGCTCGGACGATTATAGCAGTCCTCACTTACATTAAGGACCTCGTGAGTTTTGACTTCTCCTTGTGGAGACACTTCCTCAGCAATATATCTAGATTTAGGTTAGTCATAGTCGACCCAAGATGGGCTATAAAAACTTGTGTTCAAACTACCCTTTGTCCATTATGCCCACCCGTGGCCTCGTCCCATAACCTCGCTTTTCTTCGACGGTTTTCGACAGAAAGACGTGGTGAGCGATCCGGATTGTTTCTGCCATCCCGGAAAGAAACGTCATTCCTTCCGGATGATCCGTTAGATCTAAAAGAAAGACACCTTCATTGCGGCAGGCATAAAAAAGACGCCGAGAGTTCTCATCGTCTTGCTCAAGTAATTGCCGGACCGAAATCGTTGCTATCTCAGCCTCAGTGGAGTTGGGAGGCAAGGAACAGTCATAGAGGGATTCTAGGTCTGGACGAGGCAAGCTGTCAATCATCATCGTGTCGTTTCTTACGAACGGAATAGAGACTTCCTTTACAATGACAAATTTTAATTTGATGTGATTAAAATTCAAGTCACAACGGGAATCGCTGCAAAAATAAGAGGGTTAAAATACATCATTATAGTTGGGAGTCCTGACGACAGCCAAAGCGCTTGGCAGGCTAGGCTGATCTTGACGCTTTGACATCTCTCGTCCGTTCAAACCTTCCTTCGGCTCACAGTATAGTTGTAATTTCTTACCAACACCTCAAGGCCTGATCAGTTACTGATCGGTTGCTGATTAGAAGCCCTTTAGGCAAGTACAAGCTAGCAGACTAGTCACTTGATACTAAGCCCGCGTCTCCCTGGTGTCATAAGAAACAGTAAATTAATTTTAATCAATACTCCGTCTTGGTAGGCTGATGCGTTTGGGCTTATAGTTTGAGCTAGCATATTAGGCATAGCGGAACAGGAAAACCTTCTTTGTCGGTTTATGTATGACACGTCTTCGCCAGTAGTCGTCACCAATGAACGTGCAATATCCGGATTGTGCCCCTATTCACAAGCCACATGGCTGGAGTCCTTGGTTGTTCATGAATCGTGTAACTCTAAGTAATATTCAGAATAGTTAGCGCGTCCAGAAAGCTTGAGATTACACTTGAGAAAACTGAAAAATCAAAATGATGGCCTGATTGCTGCAAGATGGAAGTCTAACTATCGGCACAGCCACGTGCTGTTCCTGCCCTTATATTTAAAAATGCTGCTAGATATTTACCGAAAATTCTAGAACTGTTGGTAGATTTAGCTTTAACGGTCTCTAATGCTAACCCAAACGTGATAGGTAGGCGCCCCTCACTAAGCTCATCAGAGAAGGCAGTTGGTAGTAATTATCTTTTACATTTCTTTTTCCTACGAACTGTTAGGGTAGTTAAGTCCCTAGATACCTCCATAGTATTATGTTTCTATCCAGAAACCTGTTTTGATTTTTTTTTAAGTATGAGGTATAATACTTGCACTGTGTTTCCTAACTGTGTTAGAGTATTAATTCGTACATATGCGATCTCAAGTGGGATTGCGTCGGATACGTGTCTTAGTAACCACTATTTTCCTTTCTGCAACTATTGTTAACCACCTTTTCCGCCCTTTTCTTCAAGATGATGAAGTTAACAAACCACTGTCACTAGGCGTTAATGACCTCAATATCTTACGAACAACGCTACTGAGGAGAAAGCCCGCGACAGGAAGACGATCCCGATTGCCTAGCGAAGATGCTCTGCAGCCGATGAAGTTCAGAAATTACGACAATCATATCGCAGAGGGAGAAAATTGCGTCTATAGTTTACCTCGAGCATTACCGGTAGTCAAATGAACGTTGGCAATTCACTTACAAAGACGTCAGCAGTGGCCCTGTGAACCCTGCTAATGGCCTTCATCTCCTAACAATTCGATTGAAAAGGCTGGTCATTATCCTAGATTCAATTTTAACAGTATGCAAGGGGTATAACAAAAAAGAACACAAAGCTAACTGCCAGAGTGACCAACTTAATGGTTACATAAAGATTTAATTATCCTAAGTATCTTTGCAACATAATAAGGTCAAGGCTGTTACTACAGGTTGTTACCCAAACGTAAAGTAGCCCTTGAGAACAACCGATATCATCACTCACCTACCTTACGAAATGAAAGAAGTCAGTTTACTAGATTCTATACCCGGTAAGAAAATATATAGTGCGAGATTGTAAAACAATCTATAAACAATCTACTAACTAGATTGAAGCTATTCTCTGGATTCTTTGTATTAATAAGAATCTTCGTAAGCTTTTAATGTAAAGAATAATACTATTAATAGCCTGTAAAGTATGGCTAATCTAATATCCAACCTTACAAGACGTTTATTATAACTGCTAAGTGTCTAAAGAGGTGTATTCATAGAAAAGGGTATAAAGACTGTTAGTAGCAGAAGTAAGTTTAGTAATAATAGCAGATGTTAAGCTGACCTTATTCTTCATAGTTTTACATATGATATATAATGTATCTAGTTAAAGCCTACCGTATTTAGTAGCTGTAGCATGTATAGAGGTCAAAGTCACAGCAATATGACAGAGAATACGGTGAAGAGGCCCAGGCGGCGCCCCGGAAGCGCATTAATTGGAAGCCCAGGTGGCTCCACAACCCTAACCACCGGTACGAGTCTATTCTTTTAGTCTTACAACACTGCTAATGATAAGCCCATGGAATAATATGTAGACTAGAAAACAAATAGAATTTATGTATATACAGCAAAGTAGCTAGCTTGTACTACTAAATAACCAGCTTTGTATATAACCACAACAGGGTGTATAAAGACTGGCAGTACTGTGTGGCTGTAGCTGCCTCACGCCTGACTGCCAAGGCTTAAACAGCTAGTGACGTTTATATTGAGTGAGGTACATCTAGCCATCCTGGTGGCAGCAGTATGTCGAGGATCAGAATAAATGGTACAATACTTGAGTGCCTCTCGTGGAATCAATTGTATATGTTTGATTGCAACAAGTACATTTAACGAGATATGATCTTTAACGTATAAAGATTCGAGTTTATTGCTACTGGTGAAGATACGGAGTACACGTCATCGGCAAATTTGGTTCAACTACCGAATTGGTCCTGGGATATTTGAATATCTAACCACATTAGATTGACTTTTCGCCTCTCCAAGCGCATCACTCGCATATTGACTGAACTTTGATTCTAATTCTTCTTTGTGACCCGGACGCCTTGCCAAAGACCGGAACTGCTGGGAATACAATTTGTAATGACTCAGTAGCTAAGGTCTCGCCAAAGGGTTTCAAGGGACCACTTCGATGATAGGTGCTGGAGTGAATGTGAGGGGAAATAAGCTTCCAGCAAGGGATACATTTATCGTTGCTCTTTTGGGGAAGCACAAGTAGGATGAATAGTGGAGGTACGTGGCCGGCATCTCACTGCCGCGAAGTCAAAATGTGTCGACGAAAGAATTTCCGAAACAAGTACCACGCATCGTGAATTGGCTTGCTGGCGTTCAACCCAGCGCTCGCGAAACCGCGTTCAATGAAATCAAAATGGTGTTACTGGGGTTCTGCTGGATTTGTTGACCACACTTGGAGTGAGTCATGAGGGCAAAAGCTTGCTCCTTTCACTGCGCAGATAGTAATTAAACTAAGCATTCCAGTGAATCGCGTAGTCAATCAATTGATATCAAAATAATAATTAGACCTTAAAACAGGGCTGCAGGGTTGAACTTAGCGTCCCTGCCAATAATTCTAGTCCCTCAGTTCTACGTATAATACATGACTCTTGGTTATAAACCTTACTAACTGGAAATAATACTGAACCTAACATTCAGTAGCTCTAGGATGTATCCTAGAGTAGAGTTCTATCAACAGAAAAGATGGCGTGTGTGTTAGTAGCAAAAGGGTGTATAGTGAATAGTAGCTAGTAACCGCTAGTATTTTGTTTTGCTGGATCACAGGTCTAAGGATCAGAGTCTGTACTTGTACTAAAAGTTTCAACCAGTTATTACAGATATACCGCTCTGTTTCAGGATCTACGGAGTTGTTTTACCGTGCGCTCCTGTACCACGTAATATTCTAGTATTTTAGATTTGACCCATTCTGAAAGACAAGTTTTACTTTTCTAATCCTTTAATCTGCAAGAACAAGCTCGGTATCAGGACGACATCGTAAGTTTTGGCCATGGGAAGAAATCATCGCATCTCCCGGTGGTGGAGTAGGAATTAAGCGAGCAGCAAAACAATACTCATATTCGTAAGCAGTCGCTAAGCAATCGATATATAGCAGTCCCACCTCCAGCTGTATTGATCTTGGATCCGGGGCCCTCCGTAGCAGATGCTGTTGTTCGCTTACCAGTACCTTGACACTTTGACCTAGCCAATCCAGGTTTACTGTCAGCCCCTGCAGACCTGTAAACACCACGAATTCAATTCAAATTAGCAATCATGACTGTAAAGAAGAGCATAAATATGGACATAGCGATATGTGGCATGTCTGTGAGGGTAGCTGGGGGCCTCTCGACTCCAGAAGAGTTCCGGGCTGCCCTTGCCCAAGGCCGAGATATGCAAGAACCTGTTCCTCCTCAACGTTACAACATCCATGGTTTCACTAAGAAATTGGGCGGAAAGAATGGACTCGAGTCTACCAATGGATATTTTGTTAATACGGCAGAACTAGGCTCACTGGATGTGTCCCACTTCCAGATGTCCAAGGATGAGCTGACGAAATGCGATCCGCAGCAGCGTTTGATGCTAGAGACGACATACGAGGCCCTTGAGGACGCAGGGGAGCTGGAGTACGCTGGAGCACCCATTGGGTGTTATGTTGGCACGTCAGCTGAGGATTGGCTTCGAATGAGCGCCAGAGAACTTCAACATATTCAAGGAAACGTCTTGGGCGGAGTTACCGACTTTATGCTACCGAACAGGGTATCTTACCATTTTGATCTCAAGGGACCGAGGTAAGTTGAGCTCCTTCGTTGCTCAAGAAAGAAAGACCCATAAGTCGTAACCTGAATCGAACTCCCTTTGGTGGATTATCTCACGCGTAGACAATGATTCTAACGTGCTTTTGCTTCAGTTTCGCCATCAAAACGGGCTGCTCAGCGTCTCTGATTGCTCTTCATTTGGCATGTACAGACCTCCGAAACGGCAGCATAAGCGGTGCCGTGGTAGGGGGGACAAGCTTGCTTTTGGACCCGACCATGACTTCACTGATGGCATCTGACGGCATTATCTCACCAACGGGCTCTTGCAACACATTTGATGCCAAGGCCGATGGTTTTGCACGTGCAGACGGCATCGCGGTGCTCTATATCAAGCGCCTGGATGACGCCCTTCGTGATAAAAATTCCATAAGGGCGGTGATCAAAGGAACAGGAACTAACACCGATGGACGGAATGCCAGCGCAACAGCTGGGCTTATGCAACCAAATAGCGAGACCCAAGAGGCTCTTATGCGCAAAACATATGCCGACGCTGGCCTTGACCCGCACGAAACAGCCTTTGTAGAGGTATGGAACTGTACTCCAGCAAAAGGATTGACCAGTTGGCCCTAGACGGGTGGCTGTCGATTGCTCAAGTTGACCAATACAGACCTTGCTGACCCCCGTTCTCGAACTAGCTTCACGGCACTGGCACTCCGGTTGGTGACCCTATCGAATGTAAAGCGGTTGGGCACGTGTTTGGCCGAGGAAACCGCCATGGAGTCTACATTGGCTCGGTGAAGCCCAACATTGGACATACCGAAGCAGCATCCGGCCTTGTCAGCGTCATCAAAGCAGTGCTGGCTTTGGAGCACGGTTTCATCCCTCCCAACATCAAGTTCACAGAACCCAATCCCGATATCCCATTTACCGAGCTGGGTCTGACAGTGCCCACGAAGCTGATCCCGTTTCCTGCAAATAGATCCAAGAGAGTCTCGGTAAACTCTTTTGGTGTCGGAGGTGCCAATGCACATGTCATTCTTGACGCTGTCTCAAAACCTGCCGCTGGGCAGTTGCTAGATTCTCAAGGGCCACAAATACTCCTGTTCTCAGCCAACACGCAGTCTTCTTTGAAAGAGAACAGAAAACGGCTCGGCGAATTTATGAAGCAAAATTCGCGTTGCATACCTGACATCGCCTACACTCTTGGCCTTCGCCGACAGAAAATGCCTTACCGAGCTTTCCACATCGTAGACGACAGAGGACAGACCACAAGAGAGGGCGACAGCACCAATAAGATTTCAAAGGAGAAGTCTAAAATCGTCATGGTTTTTACGGGACAAGGAGCGCAGTGGCCAGAGATGGGGGCAAACCTCATCGAAAGAGACCCTCGCTTCCGGGCCGACTTGGATCGAATGGATCGTATCCTCCAAACCCTACAGAGGCCACCAGAGTGGCATATTATTGGTGAGCATCCCAATACACTTTGTGTTATGTAACCGTCTAACGTCCTCTCCACAGATGAGCTTAAGAAATCACCGGACACTAGCAACATCCGCAAAGCTCGTTTGTCACAACCTCTTTGCACAATACTACAAATTGCCTTATTCCATCGCTTCAATGATGCCAGGGTTAAACCACAAGCTGTGATTGGTCATTCCTCTGGGGAGATCGCAGCTGCTTATGCAGCCGGCAAGATATCCCTGGACGCTGCTGTCATACTGGCATATTACCGCGGCTTAGCGGGAGAATCTAAAGCATCACCTTCATATCCGGTTGGCGCCATGGCCGCTATCAATCTTGGATCTAAACAGCTATCGCATATTCTTCCACGAGGCGTTGTTGTCGCCTGCGAGAACAGTCCCTCTAGCACCACTATCTCCGGAGACAAGCAGGCGGTCGAAGAGATGATTTGCCGGATTAAAGCCGAGTTTCCCGAGGTAGATTGTCGGCCGCTGAAGGTGGATCTGGCCTACCACTCTCATCATATGGAGGCACCGGCTCAGGAGTACCTACGTGCCATTCAAGATGAAATGGAAAATCGTAGATGGACTGCTGCTAAGAAAAACTTTCCTTCAGCCGATGTTGCTTTCATATCAACCCTGTTAGGGAAGGCATGTGACGATGCCTCCCTTCAAGCCCCAGAGTACTGGGCACATAATCTTGTTTCGCCTGTTCGGTTTGCTTCGGCTGTGGCCTGCCTTCTCGAAAATGCTCAGCTGGAGAAGCCTTTATTCCTGGAAATCGGACCGCACGGGGCCCTCGCGAGTCCTCTGCGGCAGAACTGCACAGTAGCAGGTCAGCAGTGTGACTATATTACAGCTCTCACCCGCGGCGAGGACTCCACAGTTTCTCTACTTTCAGCTTTCGGCCAGCTATTCTTCAGGGGTGCCGATCTGGACTGGTCGAATGTATTCCTAACGGGGACGACCATCGGCGGAATGCCACCTTATGCTTGGGATCACAGCAACGCATACTGGTATGAGAGTCGTTTATCTCAAGACTGGCGCTTTAGAAAGTTTCCGCATCATTGTCTGCTCGGAAGCCGTCTTGCAGAGTCTTCCGACTTTGAACCCATATGGAGAAACATGCTTCATATGGAGAATGAACCGTGGCTTGCAGACCACAAGGTTCAACAACACGTTGTGTATCCTTTGGTGTGCTACGCCACCATGGCAGGCGAAGCCGTCAGACAATTGACAGGGATTGAGGACGGATACACTATCAAAGATCTCGTCGTACGCGCAGCACTTATACTTCCTGAGTCGGCTGCCGTAGAAATTCTCACCAGTGTGCGGCATCACAGGATAAGCAATGTTGACTTACAATCCAAGTGGTTCAGCTTCAAGATCGCCTCTTTCAACGGGTCTAGTTGGACGACTCATTGTGAGGGTCTCATCAAAGCATACAGCAAGTCCTATCGACCCAACGGATTCATCCAACGGTCGACAACCGACAGCCTGCCTAGAAAGGTCAACATGTCGCGATTTTATGAGGGATTGTCGAGGGCTGGGATCACATATGGCCCGGAATTTCAGCTGTTGAAAAGTGTTCGCTCAGGAACCACTCGTTGCGAAGCGCAGGGAGAGATTCTGTTGCAACAAAGGGAACCGTCCGAGTATTTTGTGCAACACCCTACAATGATGGATGCGTGCTTCCAACTAGTCTTCGTGTCACTTGCACGAGGCCTGACGCGCAACATGAACAGGATTCTTATGCCGACCAAGATACACGATATCGATGTTCGGCGATGCCCCGCTGAGGCGCAGACGGAACTAGTACGAGTCGCTGCCTCGGGGACAGAAAATTATGCGTCTGTGGAATGCACCATGGGAGACTCTGTCTTGTTTTACATCGGAGGCGCCGAGTTTTCCCAACTGGAGGACGACTTCACCAGTCATGACAAAGCCCGACACTGTGACCATGAAACTCTGGATCTGCATGCTGCAGCCAGGCTCCATTGGTTGCCTGACGCCTCCTGCATGGACGTTGGTTCATTGATTCGGCCACCGGCACAGTACAGTAGAACGGAAGTCATACTGCTCGAAGAACTGACTTTGCTATGCATAATCGAGTCGGCAGAACAAGTCAAACCGCTCCAACCATCAATGAAGTTCATGGAAAGATACAGAAAGTGGTTGTTTCGAGAAGCAGCAGCGGCGCAACGCGGCGATCACCCATTTATCCAGAATTCCGCAGCTTTGGCTAGCCTCTTGCCAGGCGACAGAAAGGCCAAGATGCATGAGATATATGAGACTCTTCTGAAAACAGAGCGCACCGCGCTTCCGATTTCAGTAAAACGTATCCACGAGGAGATTGAAGCAGTCTTTGAAGGAAAATCACAGGTTCTTGACGTTCTAATGCGGGACAACCAGCTTACAAAGCTTTATGGTCACCTTAGCTTCGACTATGGGGACTTTATTCGCATCATCTCGCATTGGAGGCCTACACTCCGTATTCTCGAGGTTGGTGCTGGTACAGGGGCAACAACCGAGACGATTATCCGATCCCTTCTCGAAAGGGGCCCAAACACAAGGGGCTTGCCTGTCTACTCGAACTACACATTTACCGACGTTTCCGCCAGCTTCTTTTTCGCGGCAAAGCAGCGATTCTCGTACGCCCCAAACATGGACTATAGAGTCTTGGATGCCTCCCAAGACGCGTTGTCTCAAGGGTTTGAGCCCAAGTCCTTCGACGTCATCTTCGCGGCCAACGTGCTACATGCCACACCGTCCCTTTCAGAGACACTCAAAAATCTGTGGCCAGTACTGAAGCCTGGTGGTATGATCATTATCACAGAGCTCTGCTGTGTGAAACGCTGTGCTGGCTATATCTTCGGAACATTACCGGGGTGGTGGCTTGGAGCAGATGACGATCGTGAGTGGGAGCCGTACGTGCCGGTTTCCCGATGGGACGAGGAACTCAAAAGTGCGGGCTTCACAGGTGTCGAAACCGCACTGTATGATGATGAGCAACCCTTCCATTTCAGTGCCACCATGGTGTCTCGAAAACTGGATGTCAGCCGCAAAGAAGCCCCAAAGAGCCATTCACTGACGATCTTGTCGGAAAAGCCCAACGTAGCGCCATCGCGGTCTCTTTATGACTACATGCGTCAAGAGGGCTGGGATGTGGCTATATGCGGTTTGGATCAAGTTGATACACTCCGAGAAGACACAGACATCATCTGCTGCTTGGATTTGGAAGCTGAATTCATGGAAAATCTGACAGAACAATCGTTCCGTCTGTTTCAGCGCCTCATCAAGCGCCTTACACCGCAGCAGAAGATGCTCTGGTTGGCGCGGCCAGTGCAGTCAGGATGCAAAGACCCTCGTTCGGCGATGGGGGTCGGGGTTGCCAAAGCGGTTCGTGCGGAGCTGGGAGTTGATATGATCACTTTGGAGATCGACGGCTCGGAAAGTCGCTTCTCTGAGCTTGTCGAACAAGTTCTGAAAAGAATTCGCCGAGAAGACGGGGAGATGGAAGAAGAAAAACTACAGCCCGACAAAGAGTTCGCAGTCATCAACGGAATCGTCTGCACTGGTCGGTATTGCGCATTTTCGTTGAGTGACGAACTCACTGAGAAAACGAACGCTCTGGCAGTAGCCGGCTCTTCAAGTCCGTGGCAGTCGGCAAGGAACCCGACACGCAAGAGTCTGAAAATAGACACGCCGGGTCGAATGGAAACGTTGAAATGGGTAGAAGAGCCAATCGGCGAAGTGGTGAACGATAAAGCAGTCGAGGTTGAGCCGTACTATGTCGGGCTCAACTTCCGCGACGTGGCAATCGCGAACGGACTTTTAAAGCTACCGGAAGAGTCTTTAAGTGGGTTCGGGGCCGAGTGCGCCGGCGTAGTAACAAGAACAGGAAAAAGCGTTAAAGGACTGTCTGTGGGAGATCATGTCATGGCGATGGCAGCCGGCGGATGTCTTTCCACGAGGGTTGTTTTACCTGCTCTCCAAGTCACCAAAGTACCTCGAAACATGAGCCTTGAAGAGGCTGCGAGCATTCCGGCTTGCTTCACCACAGCTTGGAAAGCTTTATGTGATCTTGGACGTCTAGAGAGCGGCCAGACGGTCCTCATCCATTCAGCTTGCGGTGGTGTAGGGCTAGCAGCCGTGCAGGTGTGTCGGCTCATCGGCGCCGAGATATACACTACGGTCAGCTCTCCAGAGAAGGTCGATCACCTTGTTCATGAGTGGGACATCCCACGAAGCCGCATATTTGACTCGCGCTCAGACGCCTTTTACGGAGGTGTAATGCGTGAAACTGGAGGCAAAGGCGTCGATCTAGTCCTCAACTCGCTATCAGGCAGTCTCTTGAACGCATCATGGAAGTGTGTGGCTGCATTCGGAACGCTCATTGAGTTGGGAAAAAGGGATATCGCTGCTGCTGGAAAGCTGGATATGGAGCCCTTCCTCCAGAATCGGTCTTACATATGCGTCAACATGGCTCAGATTGTACGCGAGAAGCCAGAGTCGGTAGCTCGTATTATGGACACGCTCGCACCGTACTTCGATCAAGGCATACTCCAGCCGTTGACCCCACGGCACTTATACACGCCCTTGGAGATGCACAAAGCATTTTTGAATTTCCAAAAGGAAGCTCATATCGGGAAGTTCTTAGTAAAGCTTGGGCGGGAAGAAATGTCTTTCAACGCAGCCCCAATCTATCGACCTATTACTTTCATATCGGATGCTGCTTACCTCCTTGTGGGTGGCCTTGGAGGTCTAGGCAGGTCGATAGCGACGTGGATGGCGGAAAGGGGGGCGCGTCATCTGACATTCCTCTCACGCAGTGCTGGGCTGACAGCTGAGAGCAAAGAGCTCTTTGCTGATCTTTCATGGATGGGATGCCATGCGACCGCAGTTGCCGGGTTGGTAGACAATGCAGATGACGTGGCAAGGGCCATCAAGGCAACTGAACACCCCATTCGAGGTGTATTTCAGCTGGCCATGGTTCTCAAGGTATGGATACATTTGGCTTTCACCCCCTCATTGACCCGGCTAACAATGGGCTCAGGACTCATCTATATCTGAGATGTCGTGGAGCGACTGGTGTACTGCTATCCAGCCCAAAGTGAACGGGACCTACAACCTACACCACGGGCTCTCAGGCCAACCTCTCGACTTCTTCTGGATGGCCTCTTCACTAGTCACCGTTATAGAACAAGTCGGACAGGGTAACTACGGCGCAGGAAACATGTTTCTGGAGGCATTTTGTCAATATCGAAGGTCACTCGGACTACCGGCGAGCGTTCTAAATATCAGCCCGATTGAGGGTATAGGTTACGTCGCAGAGCACCCACACGCAAAACGGTCGATCACTTTCCAAGATATGGGCTTCGAGAGCGAGGCCGCTTTCTTGGATGCACTTGAGCTCTCCTTACTTCACTCGGAAGCGAGAGTCGCCACAGACGAAGAGGAGTCGGAGAGTGTAGTGGTGGCGAATCCTCCGCGATCTTGGACGAATAGAGCGCAAATTGTCATGGGGCTTCGATCAACCAGAAGTCTGGATGACAGCTCAGCACTCACAAACTGGCGCTTTAATCGCCGCATGGGCTTCTATCATAATCGAAAGTTCGAGTCGACTGATGTCGGTGCTGAAGGAGGTAGCGAAGACGGTGTGGACCAGGCCGTGAGGACTCTCCTTGGCCGCGTCTCTAGAAATGTCGCTGTACTAGAAAGCGACTCCGAACTTGCGTTCCTGGCACAGACGATAGGACGCAAGGTTCTTGATATGACCCTAAAATCCGCCGATACAATCTTGAACACCGGTACGGCTACGTTATCAGAGCTGGGGGTGGACTCACTCATGGCCGTGGAGCTCCGGCGGTGGTTTCGCTCCGCATTTGCAATACACGTAAGTGCACTGGAGGCTTTACAAGCTGGTACTCTATTGCAGCTTGGGCGAGTTGTAGCGGATAAACTAAAGGAAAAACACGGCCGAGTTTGAAGATGTGAATCTGCGTTTAGTTGGATATAATATGAATAGCCGCTCGATAATTTCAGGTTCGTTACCTGACCATTGACTTTGAAGTCCATAGCCAAGCCCAAAGATCATTATGTCTCTTATCTAAGCCAGAACTAGTCTGCAGGCGCAGCAGGTCTAGATACAACAGTTTTTATGACCCAAGTAGCCTTAAGGCGTTTCATATATTTATTAGCAGCTAACAACCCAGGGACATCAACCCTTCCGTATGCAGGCGGATGAAGTGATTTGTGTGCGTCACCATTCCTCTCTTGTCCATGTCCGAGCGCATGCAGTCCACCGCGATGAACTCGAGGCCGACGCCACCACCACACGCCCAACCCTGCTGAATCGAGCCCGATATTCCCGAGGATGCTGGCTACGATGATTTGGCTTATCATGGGAGCAGCGAGGTGGAACTGGGAATCTTGTCAGCTCCCGTTCGCTCGCTTGAATAGATCACGGTGAGAAGAAGGGAACCAACGCACATCCCAATTCCGGGCCAGCCAGGAGCCTTGACGTAATCGGCGCCTTCTATGAGAAAGGCTGTGTACCTATCTCATGCATTCCTAGATATGATCTCACTTTGCGTGTTCAAAACCAAGATGTCTTCTAACAGAACCGATGCGTCCTTGGCAGCACCTCAAACGCGACTGGTCCCCGCTGTCACCAATAGAGCGACACGGAGTCGCCAAGGGCAGCAAACAGCAAACACCTATCATCTCCTGCTTCAAGGTCGAGCCATTTATGATTCGAGCAACGCTTTTTGGTCTGCGCGAGCGTTGGGAGCATATGTCTCTGTTAACATTTGATATGTACCCACATTATTCTTGCAAACGTTGATGAGTTCCTCGTCCGACGAGCAGTCCACCTGGAACTGGTTCATTCCACCGAGCGTTCTACCAGTTGGGTCGTCGGTGGTCACGGTCTGGGTCGGTTTGCGGGATCGTCGAAGGGAATGAGCTTGGAAAGACTGCTAAGAACATGCTAGCAAAGCCTCCAAAAAAGTCTCGACATAGAAGAACCTTGGTAAAATTCAATAGAGCTCCCGCAATGACATCTTTTAAGATTTCGTATGTCGTAATACAGAGAAGGTTGGAAAAAGTCAACACCCAAAGCCCTCTCTCACCAATGTGGGGATTTCTTGCATTTCATCTATTAAAGCAGACCCGCGCCTGTAAGTGGGGGTGGGTGGGTTACTGCGCGCAATCTACGCACTCAATCATTGGAGGATCCGGCCTCTTGGTTCAGGTGTCACGAAGCGGATGCATCGGACTTGTGTTTGAAGATGATATCTACTTATCGATGTACCTACCTACTTTCAGCATAGTATCCTTGACCCGTTCACACCCTGGCCTTTGGCTTACCGGGGATTATACTCAGGGCAGAGATCAGGCCCGAAATCCGGTACGATACCCGGTCTGCCGGGTTCCCCGCGGCAAAGACGACTAATCTCGACTTGTCAGTCTGGAACCGAAATAGGCAGCTGTCGTCCCTCTTTTTCCGGTTCTGTTTGCCGACGCGTCGCGACGTCACACCGCCAGACCCGACACCCTACAACAACACCACCACCACCTCGAGAAGCCAACGCTGCTCTTCGTGTCAACACCAACTAACAAGCTATCACGTGCATCAAAGCCCTCAGAAACCAGCCGACGCTACTCAATCTTAACCCCGTCGGTGCCCCTCACCTCACCCCGGCCTATCCACCCTCGCCGCGACCATGGCCGATCCCACCACCGCCGCTGCCGTCGCTGCCGCTACCGCCCAAACCCCGCAGGAAAACACCCAGGGCCCAATCGTGACCATTGACACGCCGGCGGCCTTCGATGTCCTGCTCTCCGGCAACACCTACGCCGTCGTCGACTTCTACGCGACGTGGTGCGGGCCGTGCCGCATCGTCGCACCCGTCTTTGCACAGCTGGCCGCCACACACGCAGTCCTGGGTAGCATCGCCTTCGCAAAGGTCGACGTCGACGCTGTGCCCGATGTGGCCAGCCGCTACCGCGTGACTAGCCTACCAACCTTCATCCTTATCAGGGACGGCGAACCATTCCAGGAAGTCAAGGGTGCATACCCGGCACAGCTCCGGAGTGGGGTAGAGGCGATGGTGAAAGAGGCTAAGGAAAAGGGCGACGAGGAGGTTAATACGGTGAAGAAGGCCCTGGAGGACGAGGATTGGTGAGTCGGAGTGCGTATCTGGATCTCGGGGGCGGGGCGGGGGGGGGGGGGGGGGGTTCGGGCGCGCCTCTGGGTGGGCTTATCACAGTGAGGCTGCGAAGGCGTTAGAGAATGGAAATCGATTTGCCGGCTCCTCCAGGGCCGGAACATGGATGTGGGAGGTGTGGACCATTGTGTCCACACTTTTATTAGCCGTTTTACTCTACGCCGGCCACAATACTCCGGTATGTGACAAGACAGTAGGGGTAGCATGTATTCAGCAAACTTAACAGCATCTACGCACAACTGACATGTAGAAGTACACCTAATGTCTCTTTACCCTATACAGATAAAGTCTAAGACTAGAAGTTAACCGCTCAATATGCCTATAATCAGTAGTCATAGGTATGCTTATCTACTTAGTTTCAACAAGAATTTTTGAATTCAAAGGTCTGGCGACCATAGGGATTATTCAATGACCTCAACACCTTGAGCAACTATCTTTCTTAGACTCTGCAATTATCAGGTGTTTGATAGCATGGTCTACGTAGGTAACAGCGAAGCCAGTCCAGGCAGTAATTACCCCCCTCAGTCATATTATTCTCTTAGAAATGTTACTGTATACGGATAGGGTAAGCATCTTAAGCTCCCTTGTACGGCAATTAGCCGATTGGCAGCTGTATCATAGTGGAGATAATGCATCATGCATGTGGCGCAGGGTAGAAGGCAAGATTGGCTAACAGCCAGCTAGGCTAGCAGAAGTACGTACCTCAATGTTAGCTGTGCCGAGGCCAGAGATGTGTCCAGCATTAGGGCGGGCATTTTAAGTAGGAGGTTTTTACTTCCGTCTAATACTACATAGATGTTAACAAGCCCATCATAGTGAACCGTGCGACGTCCGATGTAAATCGGAATTATGTAGGTATGATGCAATTGTGAAATGGCTACGCGTACGGTCATCTAGTTCTTTCTATGCCGCTTACGGCTTATTACTGGCTAAAAGTTCAAACTATCAAGAGAGCCACTTCTTACTATAAATCTGCGTATTCTTATTTACGCGCTGACTTTTGGGTTAGCATAATCAGACCGTACCACGAGTGATTTATACCCACTCTATCAGCCAACATGGCCACAAAAAACCCCAATTCCCTTGACGGCCAGGGCCAATTTCACGCTCGAGTTGCTCCAGCTAAGCCTTTAGCACGCAAATGGGTCAGTAGCAGCCAATTTCTTTCCATCCAGTTGTGACCTAGGTTCTAACATCTGTTACAGCACAAGCCTGGCAACGAGAAAGGGAACGATGCCCTACCAGAGTACCACGCCCAGACCTTCCCACCAGGAACCGCGCCCAAAGAGGCTGCCTTCCGTCCCAACCCCAACAGCGATGATATAAGCCAGGCCAACAGCCTGGATGCTATGCATGAGAATGGTTATATCAGCGCTCTGGACATGCCCGGCCCAACGTCGAAGGATATCTATAATTCTATTGATGTCAAGCATGGTAGACCTATAATCGGCCAAACCAGTCGAGAGATCAGGGGCGCTCACTCAGGAAAGAGAAAGAAGGAGCGCTGCGGCCTTGAAGGTGTCGGGGCCAGCAAGAACAACTCTGTGTTTGATAAAGCGAGGCACCAGGTTGCCGGCAGAGACAATGCGGAGCAGGCACAAAAGGGAAATATTGGTGAGCGGGAGGATGGTATGGCCGCTGGTGGTGCAGAGTCTCTTCCGCCTGTGAGAGCAGAGGCAAGAGAGGTTCGTCAAGGCCCTCATGGGCGAACTGCTACATAAAGATGACGTTTGTGTCATGCCACCAACTGATGATATGTAAACTTTGCCGGGAGCGAAGTAAATTCTAGAAAGGCTTGCAACGTCATTAGGGTTAGCCAATCAATAGCGAGTTTCTTCCGACACGGTACTGTGTATGCTCTTAACCCTTTTCAATGCGACACGGTAGTGATGGTCCAGGTATGATGGTTGTCCTTCTGTCAACGTGCGCGTTTGCTGTATTGAATATCAACGGTCAGCACGAATGGCCCCACATATCGTCTTTACTTTGGTAACGGGGGGAAAGTGGCGTATGTTGCGTACAAGACCCAAAACCAGCTGCTTCTGACTTTTCGGCTTCTGGCTTTTGGAGCACTTGGAGAGTTTGGCCGGCGATTTCGGCTGTCCCGGCAATGGAGGCACGGATGACATTTAGGCCATCATCACCTAGTCGCCACGATGAGTGATTAGTGGCCACGGAGGATATCTGGCTGCATTAACCCATCGGATAACGTATTTGGCAGCAAAGGAGCGGTTGACTGTAAATGCGAGAGTTATTGACCATTGATCGGAGTTGTACTACAACTTGATAGCGATAACCGCCCTTGGAGTTCTCAATGACGTCCCGCGCGCGCGCCAAGCCAATTCGTGGAGCGCCAGAGGGATTGAGACGGCAAACATCGGTAATAAATGTAGGGCGCTGATTCGCGGGGTTGGCGACCTAGCTGAGGATAGCCCAGACGGCATCAGGCAGGGTCCGGCCGATATTGAGCAGTTCAAGGTTATCAGGCAGGGCCAGGCCGGCGCTTACGGCTTGCGTGACGAGCGAACCGAGAGATAAAGGGGTAACTCGGGCGTCTCAAAGCAGGATTGATCGGAGAGCTTGTCTATCGGCGAGTTGTGATTGGGTTAGTTCGGTGGCTCCTCCGTATGCCACTCCTGTATCCGGCAAATCAGGTAGGATAGAACTCTTGAGCCTGCATATAATCACTGTGTTCATGCGTTAGCTCTTGTTCTGTTATCGGACGATCGCCAAACCTGTTAATATGCGCCACTATTTCTACCCGTATGAGTGAATTGCTTGAAGTTCAACTCTTTCTCTCCATTTTGCCCCCCTGGTTTTACAACATACCCACATCAATCACTAAGGAACCAGTAAACTGTATTGTCAACATCTAACACCGTCGTTCATCGATCATGGCTTTCGACCTTGAAGAAGCTAAGAGTCATCTCAGGGAGCACGGATGGGTCCGTGTACCCTCGGTACTCTCGACTGAAGAGGCCGGCGCTGCTCTTGACCGGCTGTGGAAGGTCAAGGCAGCAGCTGAGGCACGTGGCGAGAACACATACCTCTCATTTCTGGATCCCAACCCCAGCAATGTTCGCGTCTTCTATTTGATGGAGCTTGACCAGATCTTCCGAGAGCTCATCTCGCACCCAACTGCCATCTCCATGGTAGAGGCGGTGCTAGGCGAGAACTTCCTCATCAGCAACTTTACTGCCAACATTGCCCGCCCCGGATCCAAAAGCATGGCTCTGCATTCGGACCAGAGCATTGTATTCCCTGACCCATGGCAGAATGTGTGGGCGCTAAACGTCATCTGGTGTTTGACAGACGTCAATAAGGAAAATGGGGCGACACAGTACATACCCGGGTCTAATAAGTGGGTGTACCGCAGCGAGGTGCCTGAAAACGCGCCCGAAATGCTGGTCCCATTCGAGGGAAAGGCCGGCGACATCATCGTCATGGACGGGCGTGTGTGGCACACCTCCGGCAGCAACATCACCAAGGACCAGGACCGCGCGCTATTGTTTGGCTACTATACTGCACCCTTCATGCGTCAGCAGGTCAACTGGACAGCTAAGTTGCCCAAGAAGATCCAGGACTCTTGCAGTGAGGAGCTTAAGGAGTGGCTCGGCCTTAATCCGGTGGGAAACATTGGCATGACGGGCGACCTGAGATATATGTCGGTGCAGTATCCTGACGGGGACAAGAGTGCTGTCAAGACAGTTGCGGCCGGTTAAACTTGCAGAGATATGATCGTTCCAATTCCAATACTCATACCAATTCTATCCAGCCAAAGTACCGCGCGTAAAATAGCAGGATATAGAGAGTGTTACAACCCAACAAGTATAACAGGACCAGGGTCGCCCCACAGGCGCCTAGCGGCTATAAGACAGGATATATACATAGGAACACGTTAGACTCACCTCAGACACAGAAGAACTATAGTATAAGTTACATAAAGATAAGATAAGCTGATTACTCTATAGGACTACTAATTAGTTAGTAGGTCTAGGAATTAGTTAGTAAGGAAACTAATTAATTAATAGGGAAGAAAGGTAATTATAACTAATAGACTAATATAGTTAGATAAAATAACTAAAGTTAGGACTTATATATAGAATAGATTTAGAAGCACTTAAGGATAGACTCCTATAGCTTTTTAGTAATTAACTTTATAACTTTTATATTATTTTAATATTAAAAGCTTTTATTTATCTTTTAGTTATATCTAAACACTTAAGCTATTAACTTTAGTTAAATATATAATTAATTACTATATACCTTAATTAGTAAGATTATTAATAGACTAGTAAAACCTAAATTACTATAACTAAGTATGAAGCCTTAGCGTCCCTGTAGCAGATAACACTACTGAAGGATACCTAATTGTAACAGAGAGATGAACTAAGGATAGAAGGGACCCTATTCTTCTAGATTAATTTCTCTCTAAACGTGTCCCTAGAAAGACTAGCAGGTACTATAAGATATACCTAAGTTAACTAATAGGCTTCTACCGTTTAAAAGACTACGTGAAAATTAATAGACACAGCTAGTTAAGAGAGTTTACTCCTTAGTAGTACCTATATCTTTACTATATACATAAAAAAGTTAAATATTATTACCAGCCTATCAGTAAGTATACAGATTATTCAGTATAAGATTTTTAATATTTAATGAGTTAGATAGGGTTTAAAATAATAACTTTAGCTATTTAACTAAATAATATAAGTTCACTTATACCTTTGTATTATAAGACTACTTTTTATACTTAGTAGTAAAAGTCTTAAAGCCTTTTAGATTTAAATACACTACAGTTATTCTTATGTATTTCTTATTATTATGAATTACTGATTCGTAGGGGAAAGAATTACCGGTATGGCTCCATCTGAAGCATTTCCACAGGTTTCCACGGGGATTCCGCAGGTCCCCCATACTCGCCAATGGGAGCATACGTCACCAAAATATCTAGTTCAACACGCCCCCCCACAAGCCATACCCGTCCACGCTCCATCTAATAAGCTTAACTTAATCTAATCGTCAGAAAATTGACGGGATAAACGGATGCCCTAGTGAAACATCGTGAAGATGCGACGATGACGCACAGGACGAAAGCTGACCTGCCCTCGGATCAGATTCAACTTTCCAGCATCGCCTTTTTCGAAGGACAGGAGCATCTAAGCTACTGTTTGAGAATGCACAACACCATAATCAGACATTCTGCGACAGAATTTGTCAATTTTGTGCAAAGGGCGTCAAGGACGGAGACCCTCGACGCAAGGACATGCCCAGAATACGCTTTATCGCACTGGAAAGGCACGGATTTGAGAACAGCTAAAGAACTGAATTGTTGAAATTTCGACGACCGAACTACCAAGGACATGTGCCGGCAAGGTCGATCAGCCTAAACCTTCAAATCCTGCTTCATCCCACCAACCAGGACAGACTCATCCTGTAACTGGTATGGCTTCTCGTATGTCTCGTTCTTTTTCAAGTACCAGTCTACAGCACTTGTAATTGTCCCGTTGCTGTCCGCAAACTCGGCATCATCGCTCGGCCGAAGGAAGTATGCCACGCTGTACCGATCACCCGCTTCGAGCGGCAGGGCACGATGAAGCGCAGATCGCAGCCTCCCGCCCGATAGGAAGCGGAGCGTATCCCCAACGTTGATTATTGCATGGTTCGGCCACGGCTCTACAGACCGCCACTCAAAGTATTCGCCAGTCTGAGGGTCAGGCATGTCAGACGGGCAAAGGACCTGGAGACCCCATTGAAAGGCGAACAACAGCGTCAAGGAGCCAATGTCGGTGTGCATATTCTGTCCCATTTCGGCGTTCGCATTGTCCAGCGGAGGGTAGTGCAAGAAGAACAGAGAACTTTTCGACGGCGTGTCATCGCGGTGGTACTGGTGCAGGCTCTGGTTTCCTTTTAGGTCGAGTCCCGTCGAGATACATCCCAGCAAGACTTTTGTTACGAAATGGCATTCCGCCTGAAAGTCGGAGAACTTTTCAAACTGGTTCTCGACCACAGAAGGGAGAGCCCAGCGTCCCATGAGCTCAGATCGCCCAATCTTCAAATTGATGTTAGACAAGTACTGACAAATGTTGCCCATTCATTGGAATACTACCTTGAGGGCTTCCCATCCATCCCTTTTTGCGCCAACTCCGGCGTGGGTTCCAGTGGGTTTATACCTAGAAACATCTGTGTTAACTCTTGCTGAAACGAACACTGCGCTGTCACACACGAGTGCAGCTATTGGAAGAGTTTTTACCCATGAGAGTTGCTGGCAGTCCTTGTCTGGAGTTTCTTGTCCAAGCTATGCATGAACCATCCCTTCATGAGCGCGCTCAGATCTTCAAGGTTGCCGAGCATCTTCTCGTCACACGGAGACGTAAGATCGAGGTAGAAGAACCCGACTTCTTCACAAGCTCGAATCAACTTGATTAACTCCGCCGGGTCACGATCTAGTAAACTCGAGAACTTGACAGTCCTCAGCTGAGCTAGCGGCGTGGTGGGTTGGGTCAGGCTGGGCATCTTGATGATGGTTTGATTGTACTTTGTGAAGAGAAAATGTATTTTGATGTTGTTGATGTTGCAAGTTTATTTGAAAAGTGTCAAAGACAAAGAGAATGCGGTTCTGGTTCTTATAGGCCATGAACTTCACTTGAATCAGCAAAGTTCCTCTTCCTCATGCAATTTTCTTAAACTCTTTGCCTTGTACCCCAGGGATCTAGGCAATGCAACCGGTTGACACCTTGACTTAACCACATGCGTTCCACTAAGCCTACTTACAACGCCTCCACTTATCAGTATAGAACATGTCGTGATATAAGCTGTAATTGCGTAATGGTAACTACGGATACGCTTTTGGCATATAGAACACATACCACTAACTCCAATACTAGCTATACTAACCCTAGTCCCGATCCCAACTATCCCAAATCAACTACCCCCAAGAGCCCCGAAGGTACCTTGTGAATTGAGAGAATACTAATATGGTCCTAACATAACATAGACTTGACTCAAAGATTATTGTAGAAGGTACTTCTCGAGGAGTAAAAGGGAGGTAAAGTTTCCGGAATGCGCGGAACGCGGAATGCGGTTCGGAATCCAGCAGATCCTCAAGGGTTTTAACTCAACTGCCAGGAGGCTGGGGTACGCCCCTTTGCGACCCAATCTTAGAGTCGCGAACAAACGCATCAAGTACCCAAATTCGCTCAGGCCCACTCGGCCGCCGTAGCATTGCAGAAAAGGTCTGGAACGGCGCCATCCGGACGGCAATAAGTAAGAGTCCGAAGAGAACCTTGGTAGACTGCATCTTGCCGTCTGGTTGTTTCTCAAAGGGGAAAAACATTGCGCAATCATGCGGGAAGTGTATCTAGAAACGGATGTACGCATGGATCAACATGCTCGTATTTTGCTTAGCGGCACGATGTTGATGCGGTTACACAGCACCGGCCCGTTGCGAAAATCAATAAAAGCTTGAAGCCGGCTTAACCGAGGTAATATAATGTAACAAGCCAGAACTACTAGCACGAGAAAGTTTCCACGACAATGATACATCATAATCAAAAACAACTAATGGTGAGGCAGGGTCACAGTCAAGATTAACTGACTTAGAGAAAGGACCGGTACTAAATTATAATTTACATGGATTAAATTAAAGTTGAACTAACAGTCCCGCTTCGGGCCGTGGGCTCTAGCCGCACGGGCTCCTACACCACCCCCACGCAACCTGCGTAAATAAAACTGGAGAACCCGTTGCAATCCAGGGATATATTAGGTAAACGATGATGTAGTTACTTTCAAAGATAGCAAGGGTTGACGGACTTTACTTGAGCCGCGGCGTTGGAATATGCCGCATACCCCTGGAGAGGTCAGCAGCACTGGCTCCAAGGACTTCACTGCCCCCGACACTAGGTATACAAACACAACACCTATTAATTACTCTCTGTTTTTCTCTCAGAGATTTAATCAATTCAAACTCTTTCAACAATATATTCTTGTGCAAGTTTGGCATCAACAGATTACACCAGTGCTTGTCACTCATCTCTGTCGACTTCTGCTCGCTAACCAACGACTATGGTTTCCATTAACGTTGATCTAATAGATTGTGGCGAAAGCCGCCGAAAGGAAGCCACACTGGATCCCTCTGTGGTGACTTTGGCCGCTGAAAACTCTGTTCCAGAAGATCTCCCGCCTCGTGATTCTGGAACAGCAGCTTGGTCTCTTCTTGCTTCTCTTTCTTTCATCCTTATGATAACGTGGGGTATGACTTCAGCATAAAACTTCTCAAGCCCCCACCGACCGTACTAACCAGCTCCTTTCTAGGCTTTGGAAGTGCCTCAGGTGTTTTTAGGGAATACTACTTTAAACACAAGCCCATGGCAGGGAATCAGCTTGTCGCCTCGATAGGTGTCATGATTGTGGTGAGTCTGTACCTCGCCCACACTAATATATGTGAGAGCTGAAACCCCTAATCAACTTTGATTCGTATGTGCAGGGTATCCTCCAAGTTATGTCTCCTCTCCTCCTTCGTTTTCTGGGTGGCCATCCGCACCAGAGGAAAACAATGATGTGGGCTGGAATGGCGTTGGTTTCAGCATCCTCGATAGGCGCTGCCTTTTCAAAGACGGTAGGAGTAGCCAGAGGGCTCTAACTGATTCAATGTGCTGACGCTCTGTAGCCCTTACAAGTCATTATAACACAAGGTCTTCTCTATGGCATAGGGAGCGGCTTGTTATTTGCGCCCTCTTTAAGCTTTATAGATGAATGGTTTCTTGAGCGCCGAGGGCTAGCGAACGGACTATTGTACGCAAAACATAACCCCTTCTATAGCCCCTTCCTAACACCTAATCTGTAACGTGTATAAGAAAGACTAATGATTATTTCTTAAAAGCTTCGGTTCTAATAACATTGCAGCTGCTGGCTTCTCGCCTGTTTTCTCCCTTGTTCTAGAACGATTCGGCCCCCGTACAGTACTCACCGCGTGGGCAATCCTTGCTGCATCTGTTATATCAGTATGCATTCTATTTGTGCGGCCCCGGCTCACGAAATATAACCAGACTACAGCAGAAGTTTCCTTAGGGCCGTTTAGGAAACCACTATTCTGGCTCTTTGCACTTTCTATGACCCTCCAAGGCCTAGCAAACTTCCTTCCAGCCGCATATTTGCCGAGCTATGCCACTGATATCGGAGTGCCTACTACTCAAGGTGCCCTTCTTATCACCTACCTTAGCCTATCCGGCATGATTGGCCAATCACTTCTAGGGGCTCTTACGTAAGGAACCACATTTCCCACAGACATAGTCATACCTCTAACCTAACGCGTATATAGAGACGCTGTGGGTGCTTTAATTCCCCTCCTCCTAAGCACACTTATCAGCACATTTGCAGTTGTTGTGCTCTGGGGTCTGGGTCAGGCTTACTGGACCATGGTTCTTCTTTCTATCCTCTTCGGAGCATTTTCGTTTAGTTTCGTCGTATTAAGGAGCCATATGGCAGCAGCTGTTGTCGGAGATCAAGACCACCCGAACGACGAGCTTGTGGTATCTGGCGCTTTGCTTTCCATACGTGGTGTGGCGGCTGTAGCATCTGGTTACATTGGCGCTGCAGTTGCTGCCAGCGGCGAAAACTTAGGAATACAACCCGGCTATGGTGCTGGTAAATGGCGCCCGTTAATCATAACTTTGGGCGTTCTGATGTTTGGGGCGACTGTGGGAGCATTGGGATTTTTGAAAAAAGAAAGAAGGATGATCAAAGTAGTCAAACAAGATGACAGGGAAACCGGATCCCCGTAGAGCTAGAGAAGTGTTGATGTCACCATCACCTTCAGCATCATCTCTTTAGAAACAACGGCTTCCGCTTTGACTATGACTAAACGGTGTATATAGTCACTGATAGACAATGCTAGAAGTCTAATGGCTTTGATAGTTGGCAGAAGTAGTGATATTAACGTAATCGGTGTCTGGAAGTGGGCACCGGGTTCAGTCCAACATTTTTCTATGATGGGTGCTCAACGGAAGCTCACACGGTGATTCATATTACTTTACAAGCTGATTCGTGCCGTGTAGCTCCCGTCGCTACCTCCCCCGGTGTTTCACCCACCTTACGTAGTAGATAGACGGAACCCGTGGACGTGTCGTGTTAGCCGCGAGTCACCTTGAGAGTGCCCCAGCCTGCGGGTCAACTGGCTTCATTGATGCCTCTCGCAGGCCGTTCTATAAATCAAGCTTTTGGCGCGCATCAGTCTTTCCAATCTGACCACTTACCATTATCTACATAATTGGGTATTTTGAACCCGAACATTGAGGTAGAAACACATGTTCCCACAACGTTGAAATTTGATGCTAACTTTACCATTGAGAAGTTCCGACAAAATGGCTTCTTCGCTGACGCCGCAGGACCTCGATCATTACTTGGAGTACATCAGTCTGCCTAATCAGTACCGGAGGCATCCGGCGGACCTTGAGCTTTTGTCGAAACTGCAATTATACCACATCTGCGCCATACCATATGAGAATTTGGGGCTGCACTACGCCAATGACATTGATATCTCGCTGGATGTGCAGAAGCTCTTTCGCAAGTGTACCTCCAACGGCCGTGGCGGCTACTGCATGGAAAATACCATATTCTTCAACCATGTCCTCCGCAATCTTGGCTTCGATGCCTACGTGACGGGAGCAAGGGCTCGGCCGAGAGTCAACGATGTGCCCCAGGGCGATTACACAGGGTGGTTTGTCAAGCCGTGTTATTTGCCAGAGGTTCTTCTTGGAGCGAACTGCTAATGACCCACGCATAGGATGCATGTTGTTAATATTGTCAAACTTGATGATGGCACCCGATACATGGTTGACGTTGGCTTCGGCGGCGACTTAGCTACCAAGCCGCTGCCCCTCATCCCCGGACGCGTCACGCTTAATCTAGGCACACAAGAGGTGCGCCTCGACTTCGACAAGATTCCTCACATGTTCAGTGACCAGAAGTTATGGATCTACCAATACCGCAACAGTCCGACACAGCAGTGGAACACATCTTTTTGCTTCACTGACGTCGAATTCCTGCGCCAGGATATTGAGGTTATGAACTTCTATAGCAGTAGAAGCCCGACATTTGTCCAGACATTCACCTTGCTTGTTGTCAAGTTCTTCGCAGGGGAGATAAGCTCTATGGTAAACGGATGCTGGTGAACAGTGACGTCAAAGAGAACTTGGGCGGTACAACCAATTTGGTCCGTAAGTGCGTTTCGGAGGAAGAACGAATCACAGTTGTAAGACAATTGCTTGGTATTGTTCTAACGGAAGAGGAGACATGTGGTATTAAGGGGAGAGTCACTAAGATAACTAATATCAAATAGTATTAATTCAATAATCTGACCACCGTATTAGTTATTGCACATTCCCCCGGGGGAAGGGGGG
>JASUDE010000573.1:0-28335 GCA_034509685.1 Colletotrichum cereale | reverse complement strand
GGACAGTAACCTATATACCCCTGGAGCACGTGAATGTCCACGTGCTTCTGGGGATATTGTCCCACTGTCCCCTGCCTATCTTCGTTCTGTGACAATAATAGACCTAATTAATATTACCTTCTAGATATAAGGATTAGTGCTACATAAGATAAGCTAGGTAGAAGAGAGTAATAAACGCTAGTTATATAATAATTATTTTTTATATAATATAATACCCTAAAAGGTATATATAGTTATATATATAGTTGGTTATATATATATATTATATATAATATTATTTTATTAAATATAGAAAAAAGAACTTACTTTATCTCCTTATAAACTTAACTTATAATAGTTATTAATTTCGTCTTTTTATATATCTTTATTTTCTTTTCTACTTTATATAGAAGAAAGGTTACTAATAAACTCTTCTTTAGGCTTAGGTCTAAGTACTTTAATATTTTCACTTTTAACCCTAATTTTTACAGGGTCTATTATAAAGTTAGATAAAGTATTAGATTTATCTTTATTTTTCCCTTTATAGTTACTACTATTAGTAGTTAGATTATCTATACTAATTCTATCTTTAATAGAATTAATATATAGTCCCTTTTACCCTATAGATTCTAAATCTTCTATAATATAGTCTTTTGAGCTAGTATAATATTAGTTAAATATTTATAATATTAAATATAATAAGATATCTATTACTTACTTATTATATTCTCTAGCTAAGTTATCTTTAGCTAGCTGTATTATATTATTAGGAATAAAAGAAGTTAAAGTATTATTTCTAAGACATTTATAATTAAGCCTAGAGTCTAATATAAACCCTAATAAATAAGGCTTATATTTATTATAATTAGTAAAACAAATAGGATAAGGGAAATAGTCTTCTAGCTTCTGTAAGCCTGCTTCTATAGAAGGTAAAAGCGGAATAGAATAAGGATATAAAGGTTTATTAGATTATTAAATAATATTAGTATATAGTGCTTATATAACTATTATATTTAAATAATATTATATTTAAATAATAATATATTCAAATATAATAATTAGAGTATTAAAGTTTAATAAGAACTTCCTTTATCTACTTTATTTACTTTAGAAGTTTTTAACTCCTTTTTATCTAATAGGCTATAGTATATATTTCCTATTATACTAAATATAGTACTAATAGTAATATAAGTTTAACTTTATAAATAAATAGTAGGAATATAAAATATCTTTAATATATCTCTTGAATAACTTAGTTAAAGCTACTAGCCTTCTGTTAGATAGTTATAAAGAGTTAAAGATATTATTTTTAGCTAACTTATTTAGTATATCTAAAGCAGGTTTAAGCTCTAGAGATATATTAATTATTAAGTAAACAGAATTCTATCTAGTCTTATAACCTATAGAATATTAGTGAATATTATTAAACATAGTTAAGATAATATTATAATAATATAATAGTATAATACTACTTATATAAAGGTACTTTAGTTTTATAAATATTAATAGGAAATTCTCTTCTATTCTTAGCGTAGTGTATAGCTATTTTAAACTCTTATTAAAGTATAGTATTATTTCATAAAAGTATAATAATACGCTTAAGTTTACCTAAGCTACCTATAATAATAAATTCGTAAATTAAATAATAGATAATAATATAACTATAAAATATAATATATTATTAGTAATATTAAATATTAAATTATTAACTTAGTATAGTGTGTTTTTAATAGTTTTTCTTATTTTTAATAGATAACCTTTCTATAGAGCTATTATACCCTTTAGGGTATTATATTATATAAAAAAGGATTATAGTATAACCAGCGTTTATTACTCTCTTCTACCTAGCTTATTCCACGCAGCACTAATTCTTATAACGTTAATTAGGTCTATTATTAGCTAGGTCTATAGTTACATCCTCTTCTTCCCTATAGGCGCTAGTTATATTATATATACTAAATTACATAAAGGACGCTTTAGTGCTAGCCTAGATACCGGTTAATTACCTTAATGGTTTCTTTAGCAGCTGCTTCTATAGCTATATTATTAACTAGATAACTTAAGAAGCGATTAAGTTTGTTAATTGCTTTGTTAACAGTCTTTAACTGTATGTCGTCAGCTAAGTCTATATACAGAATACCTAGGCTAAAGATAGCCTCTTTTAGAAGCTACTAATTACTACGTTAGCAGTTAGCTGCCTAGCTAGCGTGCTATACGCCGTGTTATCTAACTAACTGCTTCTATAAGGGACGGCTTAGACAGTTAATAACTTTATTAGGGTTAAAAGTAGTAGGTATAATAATTCTAAATAGCATCTCTATCTTAAGATAATTAAGTATACTAGTTAAGAATAGTATAAGTAGTATTAACTAGGTAAATAGTGTTAGTATAAAAGGAAGAATATATACAAACTTATAGTAGCCTTTTACTACTATAAAAAGTCTATATATAGAGTTTAAAACCTCTATAGTCTTATAGTAGCCTTTTACTACTATAAAAATTCTACCTAGAGTTTAAGACCTCTATAGTTTTATATAAGCCTAGTTTAATTTATATATATAACTAAGATAGCTTTATTAGGTTATTAGCGTAATTAAGGTATAGTACTAATTACGTATTTCTAGAATTATATAATTATATTAGGTATTCCTCTAGAAAGAAAGGTTATTTAAGACTATTATTACTAGTATAGAAGGGAAAAGAAACCTAAAATAGAGCTATTATAGTTAACGTATTTATATAGCAAGTAGGCTAATATAGTAAGTAGGCTACCTTCCTCTACCTTTATACCTTTTCTATAAGTAAATTTAACTATAACGTATAAAATTAATTAAAACTACTTATTATCCTCTTACTTATTATCCTCTTACTTATTACTATTCTAAACTACTTTATAGGTTTATACGTTATGTCTAGTCTTTCTATAATTACTATATCGTTACACGTGTAGTTTAACACCTTCTATATAACCCTCCTTCTAAAACTTATTCTCCCCTCTAGTATTAACATTATCTTTTTCTACTTATAGTGCTTCTACTTTAGCAGTATTAAGTAACCCTTTAAGACGTAGTTAGGTCTTTTTTACCCTCTAACGCTTACTTAGTACCTTTATCCCTATATAAAGCCTATAGTTCTTAGCCTTAAGAATAGTAACTCTATAGGCTAACTTACTAAAACCTTTAGCTTAAAGGTCTATTTAGTTCTATAATAGTACTAAAGTAACACCTTAAACCTAAAGTATTATCTTTTTAATTAAATTTATACTTTATATAGCCTCTCTTACTATAGTTAGTGTCTTTAGGTCTAAAGAGCTATTACTACTAAAAGGTAGTAGGGTAATAAGACCTATACGGTATAGTAATCTAAAGGATAACTATAAACCTTAAAGGTAATATAAGATACTTCCTTAATTAGTATAAGAAAATGTTCTAACTAGACTATAGCTTATACTATAAGTTTAAGAGAACTTAGTCTAATTAGGATAGTTAGGTGGCTTAATTAGAGGTAGAACTCTTTTAATCTTACTAAATTATTACGTTAATCTATAAATTATTAAAAGGAAAGACTTTAATTTAATTAGAATAGAAAGGGTAGGGGTTTATATATTCTAAAAAAGTGTGTTATTTCTTCTATCTATCTACTAATTAAGCTTTTATATTTATCTTATTAAATTAGCCTATTTATTTACTAAGTAAAATAAAGTTTTAACCTTTTAGTTACCTCTAAACTATTTTCTTTACCTTATTCTAATTATCCCTTAGATTTTTCTTTTATACCCTAAGTAGGAAAATCTACTTAACTAAAATATAGCTTAGAGTTATTAGTTTGTTACTTCTTTCTACCTTTAGGCTTCTTTTTATCCTTTACGTTTACTTTATCTTACTTCTTTTTAGCCTCCTAATATACTTATTCTTTTTAGTTACTATCTATAGTTAGTGGAAGCTATAAAGAATATACCTAAACTATATATATAGCTTTATTAATTAGGTTATTATACTAATTAACTTACTAATTATAAGTATACTTAGTAATTACTAACTTATTTTTATTCTTCATATATTAATTTAAGAGAGCTTTATAGTACCTTACTACTATTAATTATAAGACTTTATTACTCTTCTATTAGAATTAAGCCGCTTAAGATAAACCCTAAGACACTATATTCTACTTTAGCTAAGTCTTAAGGTTCTTTAGAGGGGGTAATAGTTACACTATATTATTATTAGATATATATTAGAAGTTCTTTAAGTAGTTTCTCTATATAGCTAAAGGTTTTAAAGTTTAATTTATCTTTAGAAAAGGGGAAATAGATTTCTTACTTATAATTAGAGAAGAAGTAGGCGTCTTATCTAAAGGTACGTCTAGTATTAAGATATTTAAGAGAGAGTATAAGAGTTAACTTAGGCTAAGGGATATAGTAATTAGGACTATTAGATATATAATCTAATACTTAACTAAGTTTATTAGCCTAAAGTTATATTATTCCCTTTACTTTTAGTATATCTTAAGAGTACTTAGACTTTAAGGCTAAAGAGGTAGAAGTAGGGAGTATAAAAGATTATCTATTATAGCTACTATATATAGATTATACTACCTATAGTAAACTTTATACTTATAAATATATAGGTTATACTTCTTAAGATTAAACGCTAAGGTGCTAAGGATAAGCGTCCTCTTTATTACCTTTAAAAAGTTTCTTAACCCCTTTGGGTTAATATTATTATTAGAAATTATAATTAAAGCGTTTACTAGACTTTATAATATTAAAGTTATACTTTAAAAGACTTTTACTACGCTTTTAGTTATAAAGTCTACTATATCTTAATTTAGATTATCTTTATTAAAAAGTATATATAAGTAGCTTTAAAACTTTAGGTTAAGGTATTATATATAGCGTTAAAATCTTATAATCCTTTATAATAAAACTCCTAACTAATCTAGTAGATTTAGTTAGCTCAAAAGCGCTTAGCTAAGTCGTCTAATAGAGATTAAAAAAAGCCTTATCCTAAAGTATTATATAGATTAAAGCTCCTCTACCTAACTAAAAATTAAAGCTACTTTAGAATAAAAAGCCTATACTTTTATCCTTTAGTTTATTATAGCGTATTAACTATATAAGCACTATAGTTAATTAGCCTCTTAATAGAGAGAAGTAGACTTAGGTTCTTATAGAAGGCTTTAAAAGCCTTAATATTATTTAAGAAAAGTATTTCTAACTAGCTATAGCGCTATATTAAATTATACTAGTATTTTATACTATTTTACTAATTAAAAATTATTCCTATAAAGTAATTAAGGTTCTCTTTATAAAGTAGAAAGATAACTAAGTCTAACTAGTATATAATATTATTATAAATATAAGCTAGCTATAAAAGTATAGTTAGCTTTTAGTTAGAATTAGTAAAAGAGATCTAGCTATAAGTTATAATTAAGATATATTAGACTAATAGAAGATTTTAAACTATAATATATAGTGTAGTACTAATCTTATCTTAAGATAGCTAATCTTTTAAAAGAAGTATTCCTTATAAGTTATAATAGTCTATTAAAATAACGCTTACCTCTTAGTATTCTATTTCTTTTTAAAATTAGTTATTACTATATTTAATAAATATAGCTTTAAACTCCTTAAAAAACTCCTTAGTATTTTTAAAGATAAGCTAGTTAGGATATAGGATATAGTTAGTTATTAGTAAAATTTATAAGAACTAGGCGTAACTAGAAACCTATTAGCTATAGACTTTAGTTAAATAGTAGAATCTATCTCTAGCGTTTAGGTTAAAGAACTAAAAGTTATAAAGCTAATAGATAGTATTTAATAAGGTTATCTTTACGTTTAAGACTTTATAGTAATCTTAGTTACTAAACCTTTTCTTACTATTATTCTATAAATCTTAAAAGGTATACTTATACTAGACTTAGGGTCTAACTTAACTAGAAGAAGCGTTTTAAATAGTAAAAGGTAGGCTAGTAATATTTATAGTAAATATCTTAAGTATTAATTAAGGTAGTATTTAAGGTAGTGGAATAAGGTAGGGATTACAGTTTAGAGGTAACTAGAAGGTTAGAAGTTCATTTTGCTTATAAGATAGATAGACTAATCTAATAAGATAAGTATAAAAGCTTAATTAGCAGATAGATAGAAATAATAACACACTTTTTCTAGAATATATAAACCCCTACCTTTTCTATTCTAATTAAACTAAAGCCTTTCTTTTTAATAATTTATAAATTAACGTAATAATATAAGAAGATTAAGAGAGTTTTACCTCTAATTAAGCTACCTAATAAGTCCTAATTAGACTAAGTTCTCTTAAACTTATAGTATAAGCTATAGTCTAATTAGAAGACTTTCTTATACTAATTAAGGGAGTATCTTATATTACCTTTAAGGTTTATAGTTAACTTTTAGATTACTACGCTATATAGGTCTAATTACTTTACTAGCTTTTAATAGTCTTCCCTTCTAGAAAATTAGTTTTAAGACCTAGATAGAATAACAATTAAAGCTAGAGATTTAAAGTTTCTAGTTAATTAAGTAAATAATAATAACTAGTAAGAGAAAAAGGTAAAAATACTAAATAGTTAAATAGATTAAGGGAAGGTAGTTTACCTTAAAAACTATAACTTAGATTAGACGATAGACGCTAAAACAGATTATAAGATAATAATTAGATAATAAAGATAAATATAAAGACGTATAAGTACTTAATATTATTACTAAGATAATAATATTATATTAGGATAATAACTAGGCTAAAGAGAGAGCCTTTAAGACCCTTTACTAGACGTAGCTAACTGTTTAACTAAGATACTTACTACTAATCTAGAATAACTAAGAACTAAAAAGATTTATAACTAAGACGTATAGGTTAATTAGGTTAAGGGTATTTATAAATTAGACTACTCTATAGGCCTACTAACCCTTAAAAGTAAAACTAAAGTAGGTTAATAAAATAAAATAATTAAAACTTTCTTAAAAAATATAAGTTAGCCTAACTAAGGTCTTAAAAGCTTTCCTAATTACTACTACTACCTTACTCTAGCTCTTAAGCTAGATTATAATAGTACTATTAAGGCTCTACCCTAAATATTTATAATAAGATAAGATTATTAGAATTTTTAAAGCTTTAGAAGAATTACACTAAGAAAGATAATAACTAGCTACTATAAGTAATAACTACTTTTCTTTTACCTTTTAGAAGGTAACACCTAAAGACTTTCTAACTCCTATTACTACTAACTCTTTAGGAGAAAGACCTACTTCTAAAGCCTCTTTTATAGTATATTATAATATAAAAATAGTTATCTCTTTAGATAATAAAGAAAGTAGTAATCCTTTTAGACTACTAATACTAGTAGCTAATTAAAAGAAGCTATCTCCTTAAAGCTAAGACCTCCCTTAATCTTAAGGACTAAATACCTTAATTAATACCCTTTTAGATACCCTTATAGTATACCTTTAGTTAACTACCGCTTAAGGTTAGAACGTAATAGCGCCTATAACTAATTAGACTAATAACTTAAACTTTTATAAAGTTCTATATCCTAGTTAGGATAAAGCTTTAAAGTTTAAAGGTAATAATATTATAGAGTTCTTAGAGAAGTTTAAGGACTAATATAAGATTAAAAGGGTGCCTAATTAGTTTAAGGCTAAGCTTATAGCCTATAATATAGGAGGGGATTACTAGACTCCTATCAAGGATATAATTAAGGACTTACCTTAGGTAAAGGCTAAGGCCTTTCTACTTATAGAGTATAAGAGATAAAATACTAACTATTTTCTTAATAAAGAGGAGTAAATTAAGAAAGTTACTAAAGGACTTCTAATTAATAACTCTAATCTAAACTTAGCCTAAGCCTTATTTATAAAAATTAATAACGTAATTACCTAAGTAAAGCGCTAAGACTTATATGTTATAACTAATAAGAGCTTAATTAAGGCTATTTATAAACGCTTTTACGTTAATATTATAAAGGAGTTAGTAAAAGAAACTAGTGTTAGTCTAAAAGCCTTTATCTAATTAACTTCCTACTTATATTTTAAGAATAGTCTTCTAAATATAATTACCTATAAAAAAGAGTATAAACTATTATTTACTAGTAGCTAAGCTCTAAAAGAGACTTTAAGTTAGCTAGCCGCTTAGCTAACTTAATATAACGCTCCTTACTAATACCCTAACTATTACTAGTTATAAAGACCCTCTATAGACGTCTAGCTTAATTAGACTATAGTAAGTAAGACTAATTAGGATTTAACTAATAGAATAAGTAAGCTAAAGATATACTAAAATAGCGTGTAGCTATAAGGTCTAACCTAAGTTTTTAAAGTTAATATAGTTAGGTCTAATTAACCTTCTACCTTAAGACCTTAGGATTACTATTAGTACTACTAGTCCTCTTAATATTATTTTATTTATAAATATAACTAGTATACTATAGATTAAGACGTATAACTAGTTATCTTAATCTAAAGAGCCTAGTACTATAGTAGAAAGAATAGCTAAAGCCTAATAAATAATATCCCCTTTAACGTAGTAGAGGATAAGTAAAGGTATAGTGTAGCTAATTAAGTTACTCTATTAATATATATAGCCAATATATTAATAGATACTAAGTATAAGGCTTTTATAAAGTAAATAATTAACCTAGAAATTAGCCTTCTTTAGTAGACTAAGCTAGCCCTTCCTTTTAATCCCTTAGTAGCTATAGCTAGATATATATATATAGTTTAACTAAAGTCCTTTAATTAAGAGGAGATTATAGATATTTATACTATCTAGAGAGGATAACTACTAAAGAATAAAAGACTAATAACTAATTAGTATAGCTAGAATAAAATAAGAATCTTATATAGAGTTAAGTAACCTAAGTAGTAGCTTCTAATTAGTAAGAAAAGCGTTATATTTATAAAATTAAGATAAGTAATAAAGGTTAATAATAATAATATAAGTAATATTACTAAGTAATAAGGAAAAATATTTTCCTTAAGTCTAGTTATAGAGGGAGAAGTTAAGATCCTCTAGAGACTAAAGTCTTTAGTAGGTAACCCTAAAGTTATTAAAAGAATAGTAAGGCCTAATTAGAATAATAACTAGGTAGTTCTACCTAAGATCTTAATAATTAACTAGCTATATAACTTAGATATTCTCTAAGAAGTAAAGAAGCTTATAAAGAAGAAGCTAAATACCTTAGTCTTTATCCCTATTAGCCTTTTAAAGAAGATCTAGCTAGAGTTTAATATTATAATAAGTACTATCTTTAGAGAGTAAGGATATAAAGATACTAATAGAGTACTAATTAAGGCTCCTAAGTCTTTAGTTAATCTTACTAAAACCGACTAGTAAAAGAAGAGTATTAAGAAACTCCTTAATAACTATAACTAATTAGTCTAAGTAAACCTATTAAGAGTTATAAAGATTAGTTAAGTTAAAGGAGTAAAGCTAGCTCTAAAGCTCTTTACGTTAATTATCTCTAGCGCCTACCTTTAGTTAGAAATTTAAGTCTTAGAAGTTAATTAATAAGATAATAGCTAGACGATTATAGTAATTCTTAATACTAAAGCTTAGGTAAATATCCTCCTAAAGTAGTATATTAAAACTATAGGTATTCCCTATATCCTTACTATCCTATAGATAAAGACGTTTAAAGCTAATCTAAGTAGCTTTATAACTTTTAATAGCTTTTACTTTATAGATATTTAGGTTAATTAGTATAAAGTAACCTCTTACTTTTTTATTAAAGATAAGTAAGAAACCTTTAATCCCCTTTTACTTAGTCTTTTTTTTATATAAAATACTAAACTTTTATTTATATATAGAGAAAAGTTAATCTTTATATATATTTATATAGAGAATACTCTCTTATAGGTTTTAGTTAGTATAATAAGGATAAATAACTCTTTAGAAGTAGCTAATATCTTACTATAGTTAGATTAGTATATTAAGGAAGTCTTTAACTTAGGAAATTAAATACTAGTAGTATAACTAAGAGTACTACTAAGCCTAAAGACTTTTACCTAAAACTTAAATTAGATAATAATAAATAGATTATAGTAACACTAAATTAAGCCTAGGCTAAGGAGATTATAATAGAGGTTATATAGGATGTAATTAAACCTTAAGCGGCCTAGATTAGGTAAGTAATAGTAATTACGTAGGGAGAGAGCTAAAAGTATTAGTGTTTAGCTAGTAACTTAGATATTTATAATCTAAATATAAAGCCTATTTCTTAATAAGAGAAGTAGTCTATTACTTATAAGTTAAAGAAGTATTAGGATAAAGTAGTTTAGTAGTTTAAAGATATAGAGGTTTCTTTAGCCTAAGTAGTCTAAATAGTAAAGGTTAATACTATATATAAGAGGAAGAATTAAAAGGTCTACTTAGTTAATAATATACTATTAGATAGATTAGTCTCTAAAGGTAACCCCTACTAAAAGGTTAAAAAGCTTAAAGAAGTTAAGAATAAGCTATAAGACTAATTAGGTCCTTTTAGAGATCTTATTACCCTAAAGTTCTCTAACGTAAAGCCCTAATTAAGGCTAATAAACAAAAGACTAGTAAAGATCTTAGAGAATTACTAACACTTAAGACTAAAGGAATAAGAGCTTTTTAAGTAGATCTTAATTAATTAAGAAAAGAGTCTAGTATAAGACTTCTCTAAATATAGCTATCTTAATCTAAGTATTACTTTACTATAAGTAATCTAGACTATTCCCTATAAGGTATAGTAAGTAAAGAGGATTTTAATTCTAAAAGTACTACTACTAAAGGTATTTAAAGTAGTCTAATAGTATATAGTAAAAGGTATTATTAAGGAAAGCTATATAGCCTACTAAAACCTATAGTTTTTAGTTATAAAGATAGATAAAAGACTTTAGCTAATTAATTTAGTAACTAAAGTTAACGTAATTACCCTTTAGGATATATAGTAACTACTTTTAGTAAATAAGTTTTTAAAGGAATTTATAATAGATTAGCTTATCTTACTTCTAGACTTCTTTTTAAAATATAACTAAGTTCCTCTTAATAAGAAGAGCTATAATCTTATAACTTTCTTAACCCCTTTAAGACTATTTTAATACTACACTTTACTATAAGGCGTAACTAATTCTATTACCTAGTTCTACTAAATTAAAATAAGGATACTTTATAACCTTATCTTATAGTACTATAGTACCTTTATTAATAATATTATAGTTAAAGGGCTAAGGTCTTAATATAATAATAAAGACTTAGTAGACTATCTTAGGATTTAGTAGTTTATTTATAAACACTTAAAGAATATTAATTAGGTTTTAGTTAATATTAAGTTAGCTAAATATACTATCTTAGTCCTAAAGTCTTAGTAGTACTAAACCTTAGTAGTTATTATCAGGTATATTTATAGTACTAAAGGAAGACGCCTTAATTAAGTAAAGGTAGTTGAGATTTTAGAATAAGAAAGCTGCTTTAGCGTTTTAAAGGTCTAATTATTTCTAAGGATTATTACTTTCTATTAGTACTAGATTAAATACTTTTTAGAAATAGCTATACTACTATACTCTTATCTAGAAAAGAATTAAGCTTTTAAGTAAGGTAATTAGTAAAAGGAGGCTATAATAACTCTTAAGTCTGCTATTATAAAGTCCTTTATTCTAATTACCTTAGACTATAGCCCTAACGTAGGCCTAATTATCCTAACTATAGATACTAGTATATAAAGGTAAAGTATAATACTTAGCTAGATTATTAATAAGAAGTAAGCTATTATATAGTATAAAAGTAGTATATAGTATAGCGCTAAATTAAATTATAATATAGAGAAGCTTAAAATATAAGGCGTCTTAATAAGCCTTAAGCGACTACGTAATTATCTCTTTAGGATTTATTTCTTACTAAAGATAGACGCGTAAGTCTTAGTTACTTAAATTAATAAAGTAGTAAATAATTTACTATTAGTAATAATAATGTATTAGCTTTTATAGATTTAGCTTTTTAACTTTAAGATTAAGTATATTAATAGGAAAAAGAATATAGTAGTAAATAGCTTCTTTTAGAAGCTACTAAAGCCTACTAATCTAGTAGAAGTAAAGTAAGAGGGTAATATTAAGGACTTTATTAATATAAGGGTTTTATAGATATAGGTTATACCCTTTAGGGTATTATATTATATAAAAAAGAATTATAGTATAACTAGCGTTTATTACTCTCTTTTACCTAGCTTATTCTACACCTACGTTTAAAATAGTAGTACTAATTCTTATAACGTTAATTAGGTCTATTATTAGCTAGGTTTATAGTTACATCCTATAAAAGCTTCTTCCCTATAGGCACTAGTTATGTTATATATACTAGATTATATAAAGGACGCTTTAGTGCTAGCCTAAATACTAGTTAATCGCCTTAATAGTTTCTTTAGTAGCTACTTTTATAGCTATACCGTTAACTAGATAACTTAAGAAGCGCTTAAGTTTATTAATTGCTTTGTTAATAGTCTTTAACTATGCGTCGTTAGCTAAGTCTACACGCAGAATAACTAGGCTAAAGATAGCCTCCTTTAGGAGCTACTAATTGCTACGTTAGTAGTTAGCTGCCTAGCTAGTATGCTATACGCTATATTATCTAGCTAGCCGCTTTTATAAGGGATAGCTTAGACGGTTAACAACTTTAATAGGGTTAAAAGTAGTAGGTATAATAATTCTAAATAGTGTCTTTATCTTAAGATAATTAAGTGTATTAGTTAAGAATAGTATAAGTGGTGTTAATTATATAGCTAGGTAAATAGTGTTAGTATAAGAGGAAGAATATATACTAACTTAGGATTAACGTACATGCATAGTGAGTGACGCATCATAGTGAGTGACGCACTCTTCCCTACCCTTCCACCTTTTATATAAGTTAATTCAGCCATAACGTACGAAATCAATTAAAACTACTCGTCACCCTCTTCCTCATCACTATCCCAAACTACTTCACAGGTTCGTGCGTTATGTCCAGTCTTTCCGCAATTGCCACATCGTCGCGCGCGTGGTTCAGCACCTTCCGTACGACCCTCCTTCTGACGGTTATTCTCCCCTCTAGCATCAACACCATCCTTTTCTACTTGTAGTGCCTCTGCTTCAGCAGTATTAAGTGACCCTCCAAGACGTAGTCGGGTCTTTTTTGCCCTCCGACGCTTACTTAGTACCTCTATCCCCGTACGAAGCCCACGGTTCTCAGCCTCAAGAATAGCAACCCTATGGGCTAACTTACTAAAACCTTTGGCTTGGAGGTCTATCCGGTTCTGTAATGGCGCTAAAGCGGCACCTTGAACCTGAAGCATTATCTTTTTAATTGAATTTACACTTCGTACGCCCTCTCTTACTGTGGTTGGTGTCTTCGGGTCCCAAGAGCCGTCACTGCCTGGAGGTGAGCCTGGTGGTGTAGGCGTCTTTGGCTTGAAATCTAGGCGGGAAATAACCACTTTAGGGTTAAAAGGTACAAGGCCTGCCTGTCTAAAACCGGCTCGTACGTTATCTTCACCCATTGAGGCAAAGAATGCTGCTTTAAAGGCAGGAAAGAAATCATCCTTTGTAATATGCGAAATCTGCATCCGCATCATCTTCTCGATTTCCTTGCCGTACGAGTACTTTAACGGGCTAAAGCACCCTACATCAAGAGGCTGAAGCTCGTGCGATGAATGGGGAGGCATGCAGAGAGCAATAATGTTCTCCTTCTTGCAGTATTCGTCAAAGTCGGTTGATTTATGGCTGTTATGACCATCAAGGATTAGGAGGCGATAAGTACCCTTCGTACGAGACTTTGTGCACTGATTAAAGTGCTTTAGCCAATCTAGGCCAATCTCATTTGTCGTCCATCCATTTTCGCTTGGATGGATACGCCATGTGGCTGGGAATTGGCCGTTCGTGTACCAAGAGAGGAGGTGATATTTGCCCTTCACGATAACGTACGGAGGCATCGCCCAGCCATCCGCACAAACACCTTGAATAACAGAAACCCATTCGCGATTGCCAGGCTGCTTTGTACGAGGCCTTCCCTTACGGTCAGAAGTCGTAACAACCTTTGCGTGCGACAGCATTCCCATTAGGAAGCCGGTCTCGTCAAAATTATAGATATCGTGATCCTGTATCCCATACTTCGCAATTGTGTTTCGCACGAGTGCGAACCAGCCTTGTATAATCGTAGGATCTTCAGCTAAGGCCCTCTGATAGTCGATTCGACGTCGAAATCGCATTTTCAATTGGGGTTGTCGTCGTACGAAGTTCTCTGCCCATCGGGGTCCGACACGCGTCGCGTCGCGTTCCAAAAGGAGTCGATCGGCCATATCTCGTACGTCTTCTTGTCGCGGGGGGAAACCTCGATTAATTAGGTCAATAACTCGTTCAAGAATCACCTCCTCTTCTGATATAGTCATCTTCATTGATTTTGAACGCGTCTCGGCTCGTGGTAGTCGTCCGGCGCGTCGGCGACGGAGGGTTGCTTCAGAGACCTCAAAGTTTGAGGCAGCGCTTCGTACAGACATTTTTGGGTCTTTTTTAAGAGCCTGTATAGCAAGGATAATACGAGTTTCGTTTGAGGAGGATTGCATGTTTGTACGTGGAGGAAAGTTGGTGTAAAGGTCAAAGAGGTAGAAAGGGTATGGACGTGCGTCACTCACTATGATGCGTCACTCACTATGCATGTACGTTAGTAGCAGCCTTTTGCTACTATAAAAAGTCTATATATAGAGTTTAAAACCTCTATAGTCTTATAGTAGCCTTTTGCTACTATAAAAATTCTACCTAGAGTTTAAGACCTCTATAGTCTTAAAGTATAAGCCTAGTTTAATTTATATATATAACTAAGATAGCTTTACTAGGTTGTTAGTGTAATTAGGGTATAATACTAATTATGTGTTTCTAGAATTATATAATTATATTAGGTATTCCTTTAGAAAGAAAGGTTATTTAAGACTATTATTACTAGTATAAAAGGGAAAAAAAACCTAAAATAGATATAGGTTATAAAAAACTTTTTTATAATAGCTTATAACTATACTAATAACTCCCCTAAATAACCTAGAGAAATTAATATTCTATTAGACTTACTTACTTTAGGAGAAAATTAGTTAACAGCTTTAAAGTAGATTACTTATTTCCTACTTACTCTAAAGCAGCCTTTAGGAATTCTGCTCTAATAGTTTAAATAGTTTAAGATTAAGGCTATATAGTTCCTTATTAGAGACTAACTTCTTTTTTAATTAGGGATAAAGTACTAACTATAGCTATACTAAGTAATTAATAACTTAAGATAATAATAGGAGCTAATTATAAAGGCCTATAATAAGTCTAGACACTAAGGATATAAAGTAACTTACTTATAACTTATAGAATAATACTTCTAGCTAGAGATATACGCTTAGGTTTAAGATCTAATTATATCTTATAAACCTTACTAAAAAGCCTAATTAAAGCGCTTAAATAACCCTTATATCTCTATTATCTTTAGTTACTAGCCTTTTTCTTATATTACTTTAGACGTTTAGTATATTAGTAAGTAAAAGGTTATTAAGGCCTACTATAAGTTTATAAGATACCTAAAAGCTAGAATTATAAAGAATACTACCTCTTAAAATATAGCTAAGTTTATTTAGAAAGATATTATTTACTAATATAAGATTTATAGTACTCTAATTATTAATAGAGGATAAGAGAATATAAGAGTTATTACTAATCTAAACTAGTACTATAGTATAAGATAAAAAGTAATCTTAGCTTATAACCCCTAAGCTAACAAACTACTTAAGAAAGGATATTAGCTAATTATATATATACTTTAGATATAGTCTAACTAAGGTAAAAAAGATATTTAGCTACTACTACTAATAGCTTTTTTTACTAATTATATTACTATTTATATATTATTAAAGTATACCCCTTTTTACTTTATCTATAGCTAATATATAGCTACCCTAATTAAAAGGAGGATAGTAACTTAGAGAATTCTTAATTAGGATAAGGTCTATACTTTAGAATAAGAGGCCTAGATTAGACTACATACATTTAAGTAGTTATATAAAGACTAAGTGTAAGCCACTAAGGTAATAGCCTATTATAAAGCTTAGAATAAGGATTAGTTTAACGCTAGATATTCTTACGCTTTTAGAAAAGACAGACTAACTAAGGGTAATTTAGTCTTAGTCTTTAACGTATACTAAAAAACTAATATATTAACCTTATAGAAGTTAGATTACTACTAAGAGGGTCCTTATTAGATTTACTTTATTAGGCTAAATAGCTTGTCTTTTTTACTTAAGACACTTTCTAGGACTCTAATTATAGGAGCTTCTTACGCTAGAAACAGACTTAAGAAGTTTCTAAAGAGCCCTAATAGTATTTATATTTCCCTAGATAAAGAGGATTTAAAGACTAATATAGCTATAAACCTTATTAATTTACTTACGTTATCTTTATTTTAGAACCCTAGCTTTATACTACTAATTAATTACTAAAAACTATAATAAGTAGAGACGTTACCCTATAGGCTAGCTTAAGAAGAGGGATATTTTATTTATAAAAGATAAATTAAATTAAAAATAACTCTTCTTCTTTTCTTTTTACTAATAATAGTCTTATATAACGTTACTTTAGAGTATAATAAGACTAAAGAATAAAGGTAAAAAAAGTAAAAGTATTTATTTTATTTTAATTAGGTATTCTATTTTATAAGAGATTTCTAGTCGTCTAGTAAGAGGTTAGTAATAGATACCTTATAAGGTTATATATAATATAGTCCTAACACGTTATACTAAAACTAGTAGATCTTTTAGTAGAATACTAAAATAGTCTATTAAGCAGATTAGTATATTACCTAATCTATTACAATTATTCTAGCATAACGTAGGTCTTCTAGCTAAAGGTAGAGGCTAGGTTTAATTCCTACCTACACTATCTACCTCTTTATATATAAGCCTAAAAACCTTAAGGTAAAAGCTAGAGGTTAGTAATTAGTAGGTAGTTAGTCTAAAAGTAGTATTATAATTAGTTAGCTTAGTATAAAAGAGGGGTAGCTTACGTTAGGCTTAGAAAGACTATTATATAATAGGTAAGGCCTAGCAGGCAGCTAGGGCTCCTAGCTAACGCTAGATACTAGGCGCCTAAAGCCTTTAGGGTTTACATAACCTTATGCTCTAGCGTATAGATACTAGCGCTAGTACACATAACTTAGGACGTATTACATTAAGAAGGGGGGTAATTATATAAGATTTCTAGTCGTCTAGTAAGAGGTTAGTAACAGATACCTTATAAGGTTATATATAATATAGTCCTAACACGTTATACTAAAACTAGTAGATCTTTTAGTAGGATACTAAAATAGTCTATTAAGTAGATTAGTATATTACCTAATCTATTATATATTTAACCTAACTATCCTTTATTATAAAACCTTAAGACGTTCTAAATACTATATAGAAGAAAACCTAATTAAAGAACTACTCCCTACTATAACTAAATCCTTTTATCTTCCTTCCTTAACTTAGAACTAAGCCTTAGCTATAAGACGTCTCTTTAGTATATCCCTATATTTCCTACTAAGTATTTAATTTTCTTTTAGCTATATTAAAGGAATCTTTCTTCTATATAGCCTAAATAAACGCTAAAGCTTTATAGCCTACCTAATTATATTTATTTAGAACTTAAGGGTAATTAAGAAACTTAATTAAAGTGCTATTAGTCTAAAGGGAGTAAATACCTTAATTAAGGTCTAACTTAGCTAAGCTAAGCTACTTAAGGAGTATTATAAGGGCTATCTCTATAAATAAAATAGTAAAGGGAATTAGGGAAGGTATTTTATTACTACTAAGCTATTACTTTTTATATTTACTAGTTCTTCTTTTAATAGGAGTCCTTATAATCTTCTAGTAATTAGGATTCTTAAGGTTATAGTTAGTATATTTATAGTAAAGGTAGTTACTATAGGCTTTACTAAAGTAGCTAAAAAGAGAGATATACTTATAGAAAAGACTTATAGTATATACTTTAGTACCTAGAGATTTAGTATACTTTTAGAAATAGTAAGTATAATAATTATAAGGCTTTACGTTTTAGATATCTATAGCTTACACTAAGAAGGCGTTTAAGGCTTAAGGGTAACTTTTAAAATACTAAATTAGGTTACTAAAAGGACTAGTAAAGTTATTATAAATAAAGATATACTAACTAAACTAGATATTACTATTATATATTTACTAAAAGATATCTATAATAAAGTTAAGATAAAGGAGGCTATCTTAAAACTTACTTATAGCTTACTAATTATTTTACTTACCTTTAGACTATAGGTTATATAGCTTAAACTCTTAGTATATATAATTAAATAGTATAAGTAAAAATATAAAGATTATAGTCTTTATAAGCTATAAGGATAAACTAATTAAAAGAAGAAACTACTAAGAAGATTAAGGTTACTTATAATAATAAGACGCTTATTAGTAAGGTAGAACTTAAAACTAAGAGAATTTAACTTAGACTTTAAAAGAGGAGTAGTAGTAAACTACTAAGGGTAGATAACTAATTAGCTACTAAAGTTAATATAATAATTCTTAGCTTTTTTAATTATAAAAGAAGCTATAATAAGAGATTATAATAAAGAGAAGAAGGTAGATACTAATAATATTTATTTAATAAGTAAAGAGGTAGGTACTAACTATAAGTTATTAATATTAATAGAAGAAAAAAAAGAAAAGGTTTAAGAGAAAAAGATAACCTTTTATTCTAAAAGCTAGTAGAAGGTAGCTAAGGAAAAAGTAAATAGAGAAATAGGAGGAGCTTTAATTAGCTATATAAAGGTAAATATTAGTAAAATAGAGTATAACTAAGTAAACTTTTATTCTTAAAAAAGTCTCCCTTTTATAAAAACTAAATATTTATTACTATAGCCTACTAGTTATAGTAAATTACTATAGTAAACCTTCTTCTATATTAAATAACTATACCTTTTACTACTAATTAAAGACCTTACTTACTACTAATATATTTAAACTACCCTTTACTTTAGCTAGCTTACTTTACTCTTCTACTAACTATTATTATAAACTACTTTATAATATTCTAGTTAGCCTTATTTTTCTTTTTTATACTTTACTTTACTATATCCTACCTTAAATACTACCCTAATTAACACTTATAATATCTACTATAAATATTACTAGCCTACCTTTTACTACTTAAAACGCTCCTTTTAGTTAAGTTAGACCTTAAGTCTAGCGTAAGTATACCTTCTAAGATTTATAGAATAATAGTAAGAGAAGGTTTAGTAACTAGGATTACTATAAAGTCTTAAATATAAAGATAACCCTACTAAATACTATCTATTAGCCTTATAACTCTTAGTTCTTTAACCTAAACGCTAGAGATAGATTCTACTATTTAACTTAAGTATATAGCTAATAAGTTTTTAGTTACGCCTAGTTCTTATAAATTTTACTAACGCCTAACTATATCCTATATCCTAACTAGCTTATTTTTAAAGAGGCTAGGGAGTTTTTTAAGTAGTTTAAAGCTATATTTATTAAATATAGTAATAACTAATTCTAAAAAGGAATAAAATACTAAAAGGTAAGTACTATCCTAATAGACTACTATAATCTATAAGGAACACTCCTTTAAAAAGATTAGCTATCTTAAGATAAGATTAGTACTATACTATATATTATAGTCTAAGATCTTTTACTAGTAAAAGCTAGTAAGGCGATTAGACCTATATAGTATAGTAATCTAAAAAATAAATATAAACCTTAAAGGTAACATAAGATACTCCCTTAATTAGTATAAGAAAGTCTTCTAATTAGACTATAGCTTATACTATAAGTTTAATTAAACTTAGTCTAATTAGGACTTATTAGGTAGCTTAATTAGAGGTAAAACTCTCTTAATCTTTTTATATTATTACGTTAATCTATAAATTATTAAAAGGAAAGGCTTTAGTTTAATTAGAATAGAAAAGGTAGGGGTTTATATATTTTAGAAAAAGTATGTTATTTCTTCTATCTATCTACTAATTAAGCTTTTATACTTATTATATTAGATTAGTCTATTTATCTTATAAGTAAAATAAACTTCTAACCTTCTAGTTACCTCTAAACTGTATTCCCTACCCTATTCTAATTATCCCTTAGATTTTTCTTCTATACCCTAAGAGGGAAAATCCACTTAACTAGAATATAGCTTAGAGTTACTAGTCTATTACTTCTTTCTACCCTTAGGCTTCTTTTTATCCTTTGCGTTTGCCTTATCCTACTTCTTTCTAGCCTCTTAACACGCCTATCCTTCCTAGTTACTATCTATAGTTAGTAGAAGCTATAGAGAATACGCCTAAACTATATATATAGCTTTATTAATTAGGTTATTATACTAATTAACCTACTAATTATAAGCACACTTAGTAATTACTAACTTCTTTCTATTCTTTTTATATTAATTTAAGAGAGCTTTATAGCGCCTTACTACTATTAATTATAAGACTTTATTACTCTCCTATTAGAATTAAGCCGCTTAAGACAGACCCTAAGAAACCGCATTCTACTTTAGCTAAGTCCTAGGGTTCTTTAGAGGGGGTAACAGTTACGCTATATTATCGTTAGATACGTATTAGAAGTTCTCTAAGTTATTTCTCTATATAGTTAAAGGTTTTAAAGTCTGATTTATCTCTCTTAAAGAATGAAACGGCTTTTTCGCCGCCCATTTCGGCAGGTTCTGCCTCCACATCCAGCGGGACAAAAGCCAAAAACCCGACGCCGCTTTTAGCCAGGAGTGCAGACCCGCCCAGCGCTCAAGGCCCAGTCCCAGGTAGGGCATGTACCGCGGGGCATTATCCAAAGTACCTTTTGATTCTTCCATGCCGCCGTTTTCGAAGGGCGCTATTTTCGGTTTGCGCTCCCAAACACAACATCCAAGAATGGCTCCCACCACGGTTCCCAACCTGACTTACGCGCTGGGGGTACATAAGCCACGTCCGCTGCTCTCCAACAATGCGTCCTGTCTGCATCCTTTTCCATCCGTCTTTTTCCCACGATCGCTCGCGGCGGAGCATTCAACCCTTTGCCTCGGCATCTGCCCCCTCCCGTCAAATCGTGCACCTCTTCCATCACTATGCCACCTCGCCAGCGTCGTCCTGTGGACGCCTCCGACTCGGACGATTCCTTTTCGCCTAGCGATGACGATATCAGCGAGGACACCTCCAGTGCCAACGAGGACGTCTTTGACATGAACGAAGATGAAGACGGCTCGGATACCGACGCGACGGACGTCGAAGACGTCGAAGACCAGATCAAGCTGTTTGGCGGGAATCTCCACCCGCCCGAGTACTGGCGCAAGGCGGTGGAGGACATGAACGAGAGCGAATGGGAATGTCAAGATTACAGCCCTTCGACAACGGCGTTACTAGACAACGTTGAGGAGCAATGGCGCTTGTAAGGATGACGTGGGCTTGCCTTGACCTTGCCGCTAGCTAACACCCCGAACTATAGATATTGCGAAGTCCTTGACCGTCACCCTCGGCGTTGCTACGAGACGCTCTCGATCACACTCCTCAAAAACTTCTTCGACTGGTACCTCAGCCAGAAAGTCGGCAAAGACGGGAGGAAGAGGAGCGGTATCAAGAAGAAAAGCTCTTTGGCAACATACTGGAAGATCTTTAGACTTGTGTTTGAGAGGGCTATGGGTGAGAGGATAGCTTCCAAGCTGGGTCGCAGCATGCGCACGGTACGTAGGCGTTTTGAGCGACATATCCGCTTTTGCTGACGGGATCAGGTTATCGGACAGCTGGCCAAGAAGCACGGCCTGAACGACCAGGCGCGGGCCAACCGTATCATGACAATCGACCAACTGAAGCAGCACATTGAAGAAACGCTAAGCACAACACGGAAGATGTTCGGGGTGGGAGAAGTGCGCCTCCTTGCTGTGCTCTTTGTCCTGTTGGTTGCTCCGGCCGGCGCTCGCCGGAAAGCTATTACGAGGCTTCGTTTCGGGGACATACGCGTTGTTCTGGCGAGAGATCCAGATGGCGGACCGCATAAGCTTCTCATTCGATTCACTCCAAAGTTCACAAAGGAATACCTTGGAGCTAAAGCTCAGTATGGACCCGGCCCTGGTGTCCTGAAAATGACAAGACCTAACGCGTCTCTAGGAACACCTACCCGATCCCCGAAACTATGTTTGATCCCTCCTTACTGCTCAGCCCACACGTCTTTCTTCTAGGCATCCTCTTTCGCCACCGGGCCTTTCGTGCACCCAGCCTCACCTCGCCGGATCAGCTGAAAAAGCTTGACATTTGCCCCGGCGAGCTCGAGTTGCCTTTGCCGCTGCGGGAGGACTTAGACGACACCTACATTTTCCGTCGCGCTGTTTTAACGACCACAGGCTATGTACTATCCACTAACGAACCCATTTCCGAGGCTATGATGGGTGACTGGTTCAAGAGAATCGGGGAGCTTCTTGGGTTGGAATACCCCACTATACTATACAGCCTGCGCTACAACGCAGCGAACGAGTTTGATCAAAGCGGTTTGTGTTCTGCCCCCCTCTCCCTCAGTGAACTATGCTAACCTCCAGCCATAGCCGATGTCAGTGAGGCACTCCGAAACCTTGTCTTGGGTCACGCCAGCTCCGAACCGTTTCGACATCACTATCTTGGACGTGAAATTGGCGCCGACCTTTGGGGCATCCTGCGCGGCCAAAAGCCGCAACAGGCGCTGATCAAGCAGTCTGGCAGCATTGGTCACTCCATCAGCAAACGTCGCCCAACTGACCTCACGCAAGAGCAGTCTGCATCCATCGCCACTCATCCTACCATCCGAAGATTGACGATGGCCCTTCGACGACTACCTCGAGGCTCCAAAGCATACAGGGATGCTAAACGAGAGATAAATAACGAAAAGCAGAGACTAAGGAGAGAGCTCAAGCAGAGTATCATACACGGATGGACTGACAACCAGGCCGTTGACGACATCGAGCGCCAATTACGAGGCGATGGTTTCACCAAGCCTGCAGTAGCGAACACCTGCCGTCCACAGGGACCGGCACAAAAGCTCTTGGTTATAGCGCTCACTGCTCCGCTCATCGCCACACTCGAAGACCAGTACCAACGGAGAGACAACGCCATCGACGCAGTATCCGTGTACTGTCTTGTCCAGGAAGGATGCACCATGCGCCGTCCTCGGCCTCTGTCGAAGAACTCGCCCTCTACGCCGCCTTCCCATGGCTCAGAAGGCAGCCCCCTTTATCTTGCCACGCTATCTATCTACGCCAGAAATACGACAGAGAGGCCAAAAAGATGCTTTGTATGCATTGGCCAGGCCCATAGCCTCCCCCCGAATGATCCTCGGGTGGATGATCTCATCCAGGAGTTCTACTCATCCAACGACCTAACTAGACACTTTAAACGTAAGCACTTGTCCAAGATGAAAGACCATGACAAGACAGAGTGTAAGGTGTGTAAGATGCCGCTTGAACACAAGATGCACCTTCAAAACCATGCCTTTACGACCCACGGCACTGTTTCTTGAGCGTGCTCAACTCGTTGTAAATATAGAAAGTCTATTCAGGTAAGGAAAGCTTAGGACGACTCCGTGACCTGCAACTACGAGCGTAAGCCAAGGTGAAATCCTATACCGCCGCCCTGAAGACAACTCGTAGCCAAGAATGAAGATCATATCACTTCCACTGGCAGTATCAAGTGTGAGACCTCGACCGACGCCGCGCCCTTTGAGGATTTTTTGAGCGCCAAGTGGAGCGACTTATTGGTTGAGGCTGTCTCTACTGTGCTATCGGCCTCGCGTTCCCATCACCGGCCGGGGATTTGACAAACAGCATTGAGATCGCCGGTCAAGGAATCCGGCCCTGCACCAGGCAGCACCGACCAGCTCACTGGGTGCGTTCAGACGGCATGTACAGACCTCCCAAGGGGTTGCGCTCAGGATGTGAGATCAGGTCGTGCAAAGACGATCAAAAGGCGAAGCATAAACAGATAGCTATAGAGATAGAGGTCTAACTGAGGGGCGGGCCTAGATTAGATCTACAGAGTATGTACCGTGAACGTTGAGATAGACACACAGGAGTTATTGCCCTCAACACCTCTGTCCTGGATCTTGTAGATAACGTATTGTTAACTTGTGGTCGCTAATGCGTTGAAGCACTTTCAAGACCTAGCTAAATGCGACCCAGCTCGAATCTATCGAGCTACGTGCCAGGACGTTCAAGGATACAGTGACCCAAGCCTGCCATCCTCTTGACGGCTTTCATTATTGCAAAATGCTGCACACATTGCAGCTATGGAATGCTGGAAATGCGTTGGGATCCTTTGACGGCAGCACAACAGGCACCGATTGTGGAATTATCTTAGCGACGGCTCGGGCAGGCTGATCAGGAGCGGACCGACTAGCAGTATGACTGGGCTGCGGGCGCTTCGTGGACGGGCACTTCGGGGACGGGCGCTTCGGGGACGGGCGCTTCGGGGACGGGCGCTTCATTCTTAGAGGGTTTCACATCCGAACGCACTGCCAGTAACCCACGCCGAAGCGTCCCGTCTGTCGGCCCCCGAAGCGCCCACCCCAGCCATGCTACTATTAAAGGGTTCCACATCCGGGCGCCCTGCCAGTAACCCACACCGAAGCGTCTGCGGGTCCACCTGTGGGCGCCCCGAAGCGCTCACCCCGGCCATGTTACTGTCAAAGGGTTCCGCATCCGAGTGGCTTAATGGCACCAGTCGCCGAAGCGTCCCGTCTGTGGTCTCCCCGAAGCGCCCACCGAAGTTCGGTGCGGGATGCTCGGCATGGTAGTGGGGTCTAGGCGGGCGCTTCGGGGTGCGGTGCACCAAAGCTAATTCAATTTCGGATGATTCCTAGTCTATGGTTTAGATGGTGTATAAATATCCAGTGTAGACGACACAGTGTGGTACCAGCCCTCTGTGTATCCAGTCTCAACACTAGGGGACAAGAAAGATAATCAAGCCCACACAGGGTGTAGTTCCCATCCCAAGCCGAAGTGAAGCAATAAATGGCCTGAGTGGCAGGCCGACCATTAATTACGTTTCTACTCACGGATCTCCGGCAAGCTCCTAATAGGCTCACGGGCCTGTCAGCGCAAGATCCATGTATTACAATATGACGTCATTACAAGAAATGTCGAAAGGGCCGGTTTTCAGAATGCCATTGTTTGTTTGTCACCCAAAGGCCCACCCGCACTTCCCTTCAATTCGGCTGTAACTCCCAGAAAAAAAGCCATATAAACGGCTTGTACTTTGAGAGTCGGCCGTTAGTTGGCCACGGCGTGGCGCAACACGCCGCGACTGACGATGGGGGACCGGTGGAGCCCGTGATCGTGGTCAGGGACGACGTGCCACGCGTCACCGGTCCATGATCCTCATGCAACCTGACCCTAAGCGATAAGGCACACGAAGCCACTTTGAATCCCAGAAGTAGACAGACCACCTGCGATCAAGATCACCACCAAGCTGGGTCTACGAGCCGAACCGACCGATGACAGAGACAGCGATAAAGGTGGCGGCGGAAGAGACGATGAGGAGGAGTGCCTTGAGGGGGAAGAACTTGCTTGCCTGGGACGTCCTCGTGTTGTCCCAGGACGTCCGCGTTGTCCCGTGACGTCCTCGTGTTGTCCCTGGACGTCCCCGCGTTGTCTCTGGACGTCCCTGTGTTGTCCCGTGACGTCCCCGTTTTGTCCCTGGACGTCCTCGTGTTGTCCCAGGAGAGGAGTTGTCCCAAGTCAGGGAAAGCCCTACTTTTCACAGCTAATACATGCCCTATCCCTACAGTACACCGTCAAGAGCAGCCACCTGTAGCAATTCCAAGCCTGCTATTCTCTACGATTTGATTATCGCGACTTATATAACACGCCTTGTTAATGGTGTCACCGTAATAAAATGCCGCAAGCAGGTTGGGACCTTTTGCCGCCAGCCCAAGTCGGGGCCTCACTCTACTAGCAGGGCCCGGATCCAGCTGCCGAATCCGTGCACCCAGTGTACCAGTACGTTCTGTTTGATAGGATGTGATATCCTGACCTATTTGATGTGATGGCCAATAGTTCTCAAACGTTTAATCAAGAAACACCCAGTGTAATTTACTTGCATACTTGAATACGAGAATGGTGTGAGCCTGGTCAGGTGATTACGTAGCGGTGTCTAAAGAATTTCCTTGTCCCTATCAAACCTCACGTGACACGCACAGGAGTCTTCAGGGCCTCTGTTCGCCGCCTCGCATACGCAACTCCAAAGGGTCGGCATAGCCCGGCACGTCCCTTTTCACTCTGGACGTTAAATACATCATCATCATCATCATCAACTCCAAAGGGTTTCTTGTGTAACCTTTCCCATTTGACTTGAGCCGCCTCAGATGTCACGTCCAGCCAACAATACCCGTAGCGTATATACAGAACCCTCTAGATCTGAAAGAATTAGTGTCGACAGAGATCGCGACTGCAGGGCCATCTTTTCCGAGTACGACAACTCTCTAATACCTCAACGGAAGGCTATCACAACCCTCGTCCGTCAACGCAACCTATGGGCTCCTGGCTTCTCAACCGATTGCTTGATCACCGTCCTACGATCCCTCCAGAAAGACTCCATCTTTGCGTACTCCTCCAACGCCCGGGCTGCCTTTCCGGAGCTCTTTCCGCCCCAACAGCACACCCCACCAGCGCCCGCCCCTCTCTCCGCCTCCATGCCACTTTGGCCCACCGTGGCGCCTCCTGGTCGGCCACAGCGAGACCTCTATGAATCTCTCGCGACGCAGGCATCCTCCCTGACTATCTCCCCTTCCGACGTCATTTTAACTATAACAGCCTCTACTCCACTGGAACCTACTCGGACCTGACTATATCCTCTGCTGCAAAGAGCTATCCAGTCCACCGTGCTATCGTCTGTCCTCGCTCCGAATTCTTAGCTGCTGCATGCCGTAGCCCATTAAAAGTACCCACGTCTCTGTCTCTGTACGATGCCATCGTTGCTAACGTTATCTACTGCACCGGAACCTTCCGATGGCGTTATCTCCCTTCTCGACGACGAACCCTACGTTGTAGATATGATGATCCAATATTTTTATCATCTCGACTATCAACCTCTCGACTCCAACAACCATTTAGAGTCGCCAGAGCAGCAACATAATTGCACGGATCTTTCGGGCCTCTATCTCCACGCCCAGGTGTATGCGATTGCAGAAAAGTATGTCATTGGCGGGCTTAAAGACCTTGCCGTGAGTAAATTCAGGACTGCTGCTGAAACAACATGGGATGCTGGTGACTTTCTCGATGCTGCTAGTGAGGCTTACACCTCTACTATTGACACTGATCGGGGGCTGCGGGACGTCATCCTTGAAGTATTTGCCCAACACGGAGATCTGTTAGACCGGGATGAAGCAAAGTCGCTTGTCAAAAGACTAGGCTCACTTGCTTATGATCTCCTTGTGCATTTCCATCAAAAGGGAAAGCTTCGGTATTGGGTTTACCGAGCAATCACAGTATGACTAAGTGCTTTCTGGATCTTGTGGGTTAGTTGGAAACAACGACCCCGGCGGGGTGCCAGTGGGCTGCTAGGTTCGGGATTGAGGGTTTGGAGGGATCAAATTTGATCAATGTCAGGTCTGTATTACTACCATGCCGCGTTGATCGATTGACTATCTTGTGTTCTTGTGTACACCTACAGTCGTTCCTTCGCTTTAGCATTCTGGTTCCCATCCCGTACCCATTCTCGTACCCATGCTCCCAGACCCCATCGTCCATCCAGCGGCCCTTGTTCTAATCTCGCATTCATCACTGAGATAAAGTTGAGTACTGCTGCCTAGGTTAATGAGCCATTCAACCTGAACTGCCCTAGCTCATCGGAAGGATTCAAGTTCAAAGACCCAAAGCCTGAGGACTGCAACGATCTGCATCATGTGCTCAGGCGCGCTTTTCTTTTGCACCGTTGTGCTTTCTTCATACCCTGCATCCGTCTTCGGGATATTTTCCGAGTCAATATCCATGGGGTCATTGTCCGAGGTGGACCACTGCCAGTCCATCTCGCCTTCCAACATCGTCGCCTCAGTTGAAGTTCGAAGTAACCAACTGTCTTCCTTGAATACATTCAAAAGGCGCGAAAACATAAATTACCGAGGATGGATGGGCAGACGGCGGCAACTACTACGGCGGTTGGTTACCAGTCACGTATGGAACAAACCGATAACGCTGTGATCTATCTCGGCACCTTCAAAGGTCTGCAGCGCCTTACAATGCGACGACTCAACTAACCAGACCATAGTAAAGGACCCTAATCGGACCACCGATGCTTCTCGAAAACAAACCGAACGAAACGGCCAAGTCCGTCGAAACCACATACTGTTGAATAACCT